>OX030951.1:87508590-87663590 GCA_943735915.1 Pherbina coryleti
GACGTATAAATGTGTTTAAATTATCTAGCAACGTACTATTCTATCATTTCCAACTTATTCTTATCAGAAATATGAAAAATCTCGATATCTTTCGCATAGGAGCAGCTAGGATTTCAATTCTAACGGAGTTTTTACAAAGAATCATCAAAGAATATAGCCGTCTTTGCAGTTTTTGTCGATATTTTTTTCATACCTGTCGTCGCTTCCTGCCCACCGTGTATTGGTGAATTATAATTTTAGTCCTAGCACTAATACTCAGCGAGTTATAATTCCATGTAACAAATTTTCAGTTGTGTTGCTTAAGCTGTTTCCACCGCGTCCCGATGAGATTTTGAATTTTTGTTTTGTGTTTATAATGAAGCCAACGAATTAACCTCTACGGTCGTACAATCTTTTTAGTCATATTGTTAGCGCTGTGCTCTCCTTGGGCTAACACTTTATGATATGTTTCACTTCTTTTATGTTTTGCATTGCACAGAAATAAAAAATTCAAATACGGGAAAAAACAAGTTGTAAGGAAAGCATTTGATTTATCCACGTAAATATTTATATAAAATTTATACTGAATCGTGGATAATGCTAATATGCGTTATTTCCCTAGTGTACGAACAAATCGACAACTTGCATTAGGTAAAATAACTAGACGAATTAGATGATTTAATAAGCAAAATTTTAGTTGAATTTACTAATTTTAATTAGGTGAATTACCTAATGCATGATTGTTAAATTAACTGTGTAAGTAGAAAAGTTGTTGAAAAGATTAGGTGAAATAGAAACTTTCACATTAGCTAAACTAGTTTAGGTAATAAATCAATTCTTTTATTTTCTGTGTAGCTTTTATACTCAGTGAGTAACAATTCAATGCAACGCTCATGAATTTTGAAAAAATGCTTTTTTCAACTTTTTTGGAAACCTGCGCGGTAAAACGTAACTTCGTCACGTCAAAATTGTAAAAACTGTGGTGCGTAACTATAAGAACAGTTTTTTTTTTCAATTGAATGGCCATTTAAATAATGTTTGATAAAACTACGGATGGGGACAAATGAAAGAGAATAAAAATGTGATTGAAACAAAAAAAAAAAAAACAACAGCAACAGATGGTTGCAGAAATCGTTATATTTTGAGTGTTGCATAACTATAAGAACAATAATAAATCAGTTGCGTGTAGTCGATTCTCTGAAGAGGAACACAATCCATTTTTTTTGTGGTGTGACAACAAAAAAATGTACTATCCCACGTAGTAAATACCTTTCTGAATTGGAGCAGGACCAGTGGTGGATTAACCCTAGGGAGTAAATGGGCTGGAGCCCACAGCGGCAAATTTTTTGGGGCGGCAAATTTTAGCGAATACAATAGAGCAATTTGTTTTTTTATATTATATTATAAATATGTAATTTAGAAACTTATTTTGTTTATGTTATTATAAAAAAAATAATGCCAATGTTGTCCAATGCCAATAGTGGGTTACTATTTTGTGTGATTCTAAGGATGTCATGGTGTTTTATATATTTTTGCTACGCCTCAAAAGATGGCGCAACAGCAATTATATTCAAACAGTAGACTTTGCTTTTTCAATTAAATCAATTAAATAGTGAAAAACGAACTAATATTTTTTTCTACAAAATTTCCATCGTGTCGCTTGAATTTCATTTTTTTTTTTTACCTACGGTTTTTTGCTATTTGTTCTATTGTTAGCTGTGAGCGCGTTCATTTAGTAGTCGTTCTCTGTAGAGTGAAATTGTCAAAATCAAGATTAAGATCGATTCGCGAAAGAAAGTGTTTTTACAAAAAATGTTTAAAAACATTAAAATTATTGTTTTATTGTTAAACCAAGTAAACAAAATAAATAAATAAAGATAATTATAAAAAAAAAACATGAAAAAAGTGCTTAGTTTGTCCAACCACTCCCCAATGTTGCTTTTAGACAACATCCTGTAGCAAACGAACCACCAAGGGCTTTGAAATAATTGTCCGTTCACATTTGTGTCAAGAGTAAGACATATTTGTCCTCAAAAAACTTATAGCCCCGCCCATTTTAATTCGGACATAAAAGGGTTAAGTAACAATAATGGATGGACGGAAGCGACTTAGTGGCTGCCAATACTCTAAGATTAAAAAAATGAAAGCCCAATGCAATGTTTTGAAAAATACATCTCGTCTTACAAAAATTTTTCAGCCCCATTGAAGCTTCCGAAAAAAGCGACTGTGCATCTGGTTAATACCATTCATAAAAGAAATGTCGCTTTGCTTATGTGAAAACAGCAACCACAATCAAGAAAATATAATAATTCAGATGGCAAATATAATTCGAAATAACCAAGTTGAAAATATTTTCCCAAATTTGGACATTGCATTTCGAATGTTTTTATGCTTTTTTGCAACAAATGCTTATCCGAAAGATCATTTTCAGGAATGAAGATAAAAAGCTTCTTAAGAGCAACAATGACAAATGAAAAAGGAAACTGCTTTGCAGTATTGTTCATTGAAGGACGTTTAGTAAAATCAATTAATAATGGACAATTTTTTTGGGGTGGATAAATACACTAAAAAAATACAGGCAATGTCCGCTTAGCGCGATTTCGTTTAGCGCGATTTCGTTATAACGCGGTTTCAATATTTTTCCGTTTTTTTGGTTTTTGTGAGACTTTTGGTTTCTCTTTTGGTGTCTTGCTTGATCTTGCCTTGCGAATGCTCACGAATTTGTTCGTTTGTTTACTTTTTGTTGCTTAAAAGACACATAAATATATAATTTCGATTAACGCGGTTTCACTTTACGCGGTATTCTTGAGGAACCAATTAACCGCGTTAAACGGACATTGCCTGTATTTACAAATAAAATTTTTTTATTAATATTAACATCAATGTATGAAACTTTAATTTGAAGTTGACGTGTCGATATCGGAAAGAGCTGATGGTTCCAATAATAACTTAAGTTTGGCAGCACCTAGGAAAACAAAAAAACAAAATTCATAAATAATATGAGTATGGCTATCGTGTGAACTAAAATTTTTAAGTTTGGCAAAAAAATAAATAAAAAAATTATGAAGATTTGAAAAAAAATCTTAAAAAACGCAAGGAAAAATAAAAATTTTGCAATATTTTAATTCACACGGAAACTACACATGTGGAAAGTATGTGGTTAAAATTTGGAGATAATCGGACAAGTTAATTTTGTGTAACGATGGTAACCAGGTATAAAAATGTACAAAACTTCAAATTAAAGTTTCATACATAAAAAATGTTAAAAATTAATAAAAAACAATGTTTTCGTAAAAACTTTTTTGCGTGTATTTATTCATCCAAAAAAAATTTCCATTATTTCTTACTGTTTTTCTATAAAAAAATTTTAAATTTTCACTCGAATACAAAGCACGCCAAGTAAGAACATGCCTTAAATAATTACTTACATTTTCAGCACAAGTAGTTAAACTATGTTCAACATTTGCACTAATTATTTTCAGATCCTAAAAAAATAGTCTATACAACAAAACAGATTCTAAATAAAAGTATAAACTGATGCCTTTGGAAGCAAAAATTCAAAATCTTTTCTTATTAAAGATTTATATTTTTCAAACGAACTCATATTTAATTGAAATGCCTTATATCTGAAAATATTCCGATTTTATTTTAGCCGATAAAACCTTTAAAATATTGTCAAAAATATGTAATTTGGCTGGTGGGGTTGTGTCATTTATATTGTTATTTTATTTTTTAGGGGCGGCATTTTAGTCTAGCCCACAGCCGCAACTTTTCTTAATTCGGCCCTGAGCGCTAGCAAAATATCTAAGGAATTAGGATTAAATATCATATATTACGTTGGACGGTAGCTCGAGCACTAAAACAGTCTGGAACTATTATAAGACAAGTTCTGAAGACAGCGCCGAGGTTGCTGGAGCGACACAAGATAGTTCGTCTCGAATTCGCAAATATGTATATCTACGGACTGGAAAAAGGTGGCACGCTCTTTATAACGTCCTCTTTCATTTCTTAAGGCGGTCTTCTCATTCAAAACCCGTTTTTTGGACCCTTTTTAAAAAAATTCTTATTTGAAAACGCAAAGAATAATTGAAAACTTTTTTTATTTATTGTATTACAAAAGGTTCAAAGTAAATAAAAAAATTTTTTTTGCCTCGATACGTGGGCTGTTCAAAAAGTAATGAGACTTCAAAGTTGGTAGTGAAAAAAAAAGGTGTCGTCACGGCGGCCACGATTCCGGGTCTCCGGAGCGTCCGAAATGAAAAAAAAAACGGGGTTATAATCAGTATAGATGTAATTCTCGGGTGAACCTCAAGCTTAATTTTGTGATTTTTTTTGACAAAATGGCGGCCATTCAAAAAAAAAATTTCAATTTCGGGTTTTTTTTTTGTAGTTTAGTGTAAAAAAAAAATAGTAAAAAATTTTTTATGGTCGAGGTTCACCCGAGAATGGTGATAATTCTGCGTCGATTCCACTTTGTTTCATGAAAATCGGTTCAGTTGAAATGGAGATATCATGGCCGCCAGTTCGAAAAAAGTGGGTTCGAGATAAACGCGTTTAAAGTTTGAAGTAAAGTTTGAAATAGCTCATTTTGACGAAGACCTTGCTTCACAAAAAAGGCTGTATCTTCTAAAGTATTTCGAATTTCTAAAAATCCTTTTAGGGACATATTCACAACTACCCAAGCTATAAATAAATGCAAAAAACAAAAGTCGAAAAAAAAAAGTTGCTCAATGAGAAGACCGCCTTAAGGCAATTTTTTAGAATGAAAAAAAAAATGCAGTTTGGATGGTTCTGATGGATTGAAGTCTTATTGGAGGGATTTACATAAAGAGCCACGGTTTTTTTCCAAGCGGAACTTTAGAGATGGCTCTTTCATGGTTTTGGGGAGCTTTTAGCTTTGAAGCAACCCTGGAATTAGCTTTCCCGTGCACCCGAATGAATACTGCTAAGTACATTCAGATGTTGCAAATGAATCTTCTACTTTTTCTTCGAAGAAAGAGAATTTAAAAATGGACTTTTCAGCAGGACAACGCGGCCGTACACAAAACTCAATAGACATGAGAATGAATGCAAACGAAAAAAGTCAATTGTTTAGACATTAACCCCACTGAAAATGCTGGGCTTACTTGGTAAACATGTTTACGACGAAAACACTCAATACAACACTGTTGTAGAATTTAAAGTTGCCGTCATTGCCGTTAGAGATTAATCAGCTACATGATCTCATTATTTCTATGCCCAATCGAATTTTCGAATTAATTCAACAAAGTGGAGAACCCACACATTATCAAAATGCAAAAAGTTTATTTCTTTACGTACTTTCAAAAGTTTAGTTTTGCTTATAATAAGAAATAACTTGAAATAAACTTTCAACTTCAACAGTGAAAAAAACAAAATCAGGTCAACAACGGCTTTTAAGTTTTGAGATATTGCAACACTAATGTGAATATGACAAATTTGATATTGTCATCGTAAAGTTTAACATTTTTAATGGCGAACGAACTCAGAACGTTTTGTTAAACGAGTGCTATTTGTGTTGTTTACAAATACTTGGTACATTCAGTTTGGTAAGAAATGGAATTAAATCGTGAACATTTTCGTGCGATGATTTATTTCCTACGACTTTCGATGTGGGTTAAACCAACAGCAGTGTGCCGATAAACTCGCTTGGACTTTTGGTGATGAAGCACCACCTTGAGTGTTTCGTTAGTTTTCTGAATTCAATCGTTGTCGCACTTCGCTACAGGACGAATTTCGTGAAGGTTATCCAAAATCGGCTGTTGTGCCAAAAAGCATCGATGCCGTCAAAAAGATTTTTTTCGCGTTGGATTCCTCATAATTTGATAATATTTTTTGGAGCAGTTAATTTCAATTGACTCCATAGCATACACACCAAGTGAGTATTAAGTCCATGTAAAAAAATTGCGCTTTTGTTTGTAAAGCAGATCCGTTCGTGCTTCGATGATGTTATTAATAGCGTTTTATATGTTTTTGACATAAGGTCCAAGAATTAACCTTTACTGTTGTACCATAACTTTTTTCTTAGCACCCTTACTCAGCGAGTAACAATTCCATGCAACGCCGATCTATTTTGAAAAAATACATTTTTCAACGTTTTTGGAAACTTGCGAGGTAAGACGTAACGTTGTCACTTCAAAAAGGATCAACTTGTAGACTTTAAAATTCATATAGACATAAAAAAATATGACCTGTTTTCTAAAATTTGATAATTCAAAACCGTATCGGTATAATAATCAATTTGTAATGACCTTATTGTGATCACAAGACAAAAAAAAAAAAAAATATAGTGACATTAAAAAGAAATTTCAGAAAGTATTCGAATGGGCTACATATTTTTTGGTATCAAAAACTTCTCAAGAAAAATCGTGGTTACATCCCTGAATCTTAAATAATGTATAGTATATACGAAGAGCTTATCAAACTTCAATAGTCCTGCCCTAAAGCTATTTTTTATTTTTTCTATATATTACTGTCGGTGGCCGTGACGCAGTGGGTAGAGTGCGTGGCCACTACGCCAGAGAACCTTACTTCAATTTCCACCTGACACAGAAAGTTTTTTAAATTGAATTAATTTTTCTGTTCTGCCGTCACCTCTCTGCAGAGAATGGCAAAGCTCAGAGAGTAAATAATGCCATGTAAAAGCTTCTTGAGAACATTCACATTAGCCGTTCGGAGTCGGCATAAAACTAGTAAGTCTAGTTCTCGATGAATTGTGTACAAACATTTCCCCCTGAATAAAACAAATTCCCGAAAGTTATAAGATTTTCAGAGTTTTTCATATTTATTTTAAAACAAATTTCTATCTCAACATCTACAGGGTGGGCCATCTAGTGGTTTCTTTTTAAATCTCGAAATCTTGATATAAAGTCAGTATCATAGCTCCACGGAAAGAAATGAGTTGCTTTACTCTTGAACAAAATTGAGAAATATTGGAAACTTATTTTTAAAGTGAGTGCTGTGTATGCCAAACAGCGCGTTATTTGAAAAGAAGTTTCGGCCGAAATGAAGCACTCACCGCGGTAGCTGTACGCAAGTTTGTGCAAAAAGTTCGTGAGACTGGTACACAGTGTTGCTAAGTCAGTGCTTTTAGCACTAAATCTAGTGCTTTTTGATGTTCTAATACGCGTTTTTTTTTTTAAAAAGCACTAAATGAAAAAGCACCAACATTAGTGCATTTTCATTTTGAATTTAGTGCTTTTAGTGCATTTTGGTTGTTAACCTAGGAATATTTTCTTGCAGCTCTGAATTAAGAAATTAATATGAATTTCCGAACGCATATTTCCGAAATATGGTTTATTACATGGTTGAATTAATAAGATTGTCGCATGGGTGAGAGCGAGTTCCCATAAATGTCAAATCGAACTTGACAGGTCATACAAAATCTGAAAGCGAAAATTGTGACATGTAAGGTCGATGATGTTGTTGTTGTTGATTTTCATTGATTTTGACAATCGTGGGTACTGAGAAAAGAGTACGATCAGCCACGAGACAACCTTATTTATTCAATCATGGTTTATTACTTAAAACTAGATGTGTCGAGATTCTTTTAATATACCTGATGAAATTCTTTGTAAAATTAATTCTACTAAAACTAAGAAGTCAGATTATTTACCAAAGAATCTAAACTTTGGTCAGAAGATGATTCAGCTGGTTATGATGAAGCAGAAATGCTGTATTCTTTAATTAATTTAAAAAAAAATAAGTAAGATTTGTGTTCACTCCTCTTTTGTCAGTTTGTTTTTTTTTAGAAACTAAAAACTTAAATATTTTTCGAAAAATTATATGAAAACTTTCAAGTATTTTTTTCAGTTTTGTTTTAATAATAATGTTTATTAAAAACCATGAGTTATAAATAAGAATATCTGAAAAAATTTTACACAAAATGTTTTATTTAATTTTTTGTTAAAAAAATCATTTTAGGAACGCATAGTTTTGTAGCGTGTCAAAATGCCTTTGCAGATTCATAAAGTACTAATACACTCCATGAAAAACATTTAAAAGTTTATAATTCAGCTTAGTTAGAAAATTTTGTTCTTGCTAGGTACATGTTAAGACCTTTTCTTTATTTTCTCTAAACTTAATCTTATTAAACAAATATCGAGGTAAAACAAGATAACTTAAGGAAATTGTATTTTGTATGAAAATTCAAAATAAAAATTATAAATTCACTTAAAAAAAAAAACAACAAAGTTTCATAAAAGTTTATTAGTTGAAAAGAATGAAAGTTTTTTTTATCATATACTCGATATTCAGACAACTTTACATAAGGCTTTGCTGTTTATAATAAGTAGTAACCAATTTAATCTACTTTTATAAAAGGTTTCTTTTTTAGTGCTTTTTACTCAAAATTACGCGTTTTGCTTTTCAAGTTAGTGCTTCTTGGCATGGAATTGTTGGCAACACTGCTGGTACAACACTTTCCGTCGTCGTACGGTGCTCACAGAAGAGAATGTGGTTGCTCTCCGAGAGTGTTAGACCCAATACACGAACATCAACTCGCCATCGATTTCAACTGCTCAACATTAACGCACTAGCCGAGGAGAATTCTGCACAAAGATCTCGGATCATTCGCTTACTAATAAAGCCATAATACATGGCAAAAATTTAATTTTTTTCATTTTATTGCATTGTATTTGGCCTACCCTGTATTAAAATAATGTTAAATTACAATATTATTTACAAAAAATACAAATATTAAATATCTTTCTAATATATTATATGTATCACAATTAATTGTACTCAAGTATTTAACCATTGGTTAGTTTTTTAACTTCATATAGTTCAATTAATTCAAAACATGGAGGAATATTAAATCTTCTTGTGTCTACAAGTCTGCATAAAGCTTATGAAATTAATATATTAAGCGTGACTGATCGTCTTGTGAACAAGAAAGCGTGCGTGCTATATGGCCAACGGTTAGGAGTTAATGTGCGCGCGCCGCCGCCATTTCAGTACTTTTTACAATATATCCTTATAGGTCAGCCATCATTATTATCGGGCTCGTCAAACAACTCGTACAAGGGTAAACAGAAAAAAAATAAAAGGAACTATGGCAAGGGTCAAATGAGGGATACTGCGATGGAAAGCAGTGTTCAAATCGGAATGACCCTTCACAACATCCAGCTGCGCAAAAGGTTCTTCTGGTGCAAGGGTGGATATTATGGTCACTGTTGCTGAAGGCACAATTTAAAGTATGCAAATTAATTGAAAAGCGACACAAATAAATTTCGACCTGGCTGGCATTCAGGGTGAGTGGTTGCCTGAGTGAACGTAAACATGACCATTGGTCAGCGCGATTAGAGCGCGCATGGCTCGGGCTAAACATCCTTATAACGGATGCGTGCTTAAATATGGGAGTGATCGCTATGGTAAAAACAAGGAATTTAATCACCAAACATAACATAAATCATGAAATTAATGTACCTTGTATTGACTTGAACGCACATACCTAATTTGTAAATCTATTCAATTATATTGTTTCACTTTGAGGACATGTTAGGATAAGCTTGTGGTCACAACATAGTTTACTTGAATGAAATATTCGATTTTTATAATAATTAAGCTTTACCTTGAATTTGGGCATCACAGAGATAGAAAATTCGAATATAAAAGACAATCCTACATGCACTATACATAGGCTTGCCATACGTCAGGATTTAGTCCGGATTGTCCGGACTTTTCAACCAAGTGCAGACTTTGTCCGGACTTGTGATTTTGTTCGGACTTGGACCCAACAAATTGAAAAATAATTATAATATCTCTTTCCTAGAAAAAAGTTCTCGTGTGAACACAAAGTGATCTTTAAGAAAGGAGCTCAAACACCCTGTGTAAGAAACTAATAAAATAATTTAATGAACTGTTAATCATATCGTTGTTATATTTACCATTGTTGTTTGCAGTTAGTATTAATTTGTTTTGACCCTTCTTGATTTGCGAAATGTTGCGATTTGTTTTTGTAGGTGTTTTAGTACTACTTTGTACTAAGTAGCCCCACATATGATACATATTTAGTGCAAAATTCATTTTAGTTTTTATTTTATTTTTATTTTCATATAACTATTTATTGTGGAGTTATTGTTACGTTTTTATATTCATTCGAAGTTTATTATTTTTTAAAGAACTTGTTTATTTTTAAATATTTCGTTAAATAAAATGAATTACATACTTCCTAATTGTTTTATATTCCTACTAATTTGAAAGTATCAAAGGTATCAAAGAAGATAAGAAAAAATCAACAGCTTCTTACATAATTAAGTTAAGAATTCTTGCTGCAAGCTCTATCGTAAAAATCATGAATTGTACAAGTGCAGCAAAATTGTGGATGTCATCTACTCATACCCCCCCCCCCCCCTCCCTTCCACAAAAAAAAAACTCAAAAAATGTCCGGACTTGTTTTCAAAAAATTATGGCAAGCCTAACTATACAGCACTTTTTCCTTAATAAATTCTTACATATTTAATATATGAATATGAATATGAATCCTATAGAATGAGAACTGTACGTGTTTTGATGTTTTGGCTGTGAAATGGTTCATATGAATTCCAAAAAACAGAATTTCATTATATTTTGACAAATTTTTTTTTTTTTGGACAAAAAAAAAATTAATCTTACAAAAACCTTACAACTCAATATTTTGTATGTTTTTGAATATAGTAGAGATCCTGAATATTAGTTAGAAACTGCGTACTCAACGAAAAATGTCAATAAATTTGCAAAAAAAAAAAGTAAAAAACTGCATTCTTCTTTACCTACTTATTTGGCGATAACAACCGTTGAATGTTTTGGCCTCGTATAAGAAATTGCGCCAGTCATTTCTGTTTTGCACTTGCTGGCGCCAGTTGGAAACACCAAGCATAGTCAGGTTATCTAAAAATTGATCCTTCCAACGAAGATGTGGACGTCCTCTTCTGCATTGACCACCATCGGGCACCGAATCAAATATTTTTTTCGCTGGAGCGTCGTTTTCCATTCGCTCAACATCACTTAGCCAGCGGAGCTGCTCGATTTTAATACGGTTAACTACTTATGTCGAAGTCAGCGTACAACTCATACAGCTCGTGGTTCCATTCAATTACGTACTCGCCATGGACGCAGATTGGACCGAAGATTTTACGAAGGATCTTTCTCTCGAAGACTCCCAAAGTCTTTTCATCAGAACTGCTCAACGTCCAGGTTTGTGCTGCATATAATTATTTCTTTATTAATCTACCGGGTCAAGCCCTTACAGATTACAATAGTTTCTTAAAGCTAGGGGCAACAAAAATCATTTACAAATTTGGTTGAAACAAAAGCAAAATAAAGGCTAAATCATTTCAAAAGTTCATCCAAAACTATTATCAAGACTGGTCTTTCAAGGTCTAAATCCAATTTAATAGAATTGCATAGAGAAAGGCATCTAGAGACAGGGTCGCTACAACCATAGTTTGTTCTATGAACCTTAATGAAAAATATACAATGTTCTCTAAGCGGTCTAGCAGGAGCGTGAAATGGGATAAGAGATAGATTTCGGGTGAATCACTTTTGCCACTAAGTATATCTTTAATAAATAAAACACTCGATATGTTGAATCTTACTGAAAGCTTTTGTAAGATAAGCAATCGACATCTCACTTCATACGATGGCATATTTTCTTGCGAATAAGTCCGACGAATTGCAAATTTTGTAAAATTTCTTTGGATTCTCTCAATCCGATCAATATCGTTTTGATATATAGGGTGCCAAAGTACTTCCCCATATTCAATCATAATTGTAACGCTGGTTCGAATCCTGGATCGACAAGATCCAAAAATAAATTTTTTTTTTTTCATTATTATTATTTTTTTTTTTTTGTTTTTTTTTTATATATTTTTACATATATAGTGAATCAAAAAAGTTTAGAAACAAAACATTTTCTCTCAAACAATCATTGAAATTTTACATTTTTTAAGCTGTTGCAAACATTTTTTTCATATATTTTTATTCCATATATATTCACAACACAATAACAAAAAAAATGAAATCAAAAACAATTAAAATATTCGTACAAGTGATAAAAACAGCAAAAAGATCATTATTTCATGGCCAAAAAAGTTTAGAAACAAATTCAAAGTTATACAGAAAAGATTAAAGAAAAACTACTTTTTTAATATATTAGTACTTTGTTTGATAGCCTTTCGCATCAAGAACCGCTTGGAGTTTATTTTTCATTCCCAAAGATAATTTTTCAAGCTCTTGTGGGGTAATTGCATTCCATTCTTCTTATATCGCTTGTTTAAGCGACTCTTTGGATGTAATATGCTGGTGCCTGATCCTTTTTTCAAAAAGATCCCACACATTTTCAATTATGTTGAGATCTGGAGATTGTGGGGGTGTATGCAGCTGGTGTGGGACTTTGAAAAGCAGCCATTCTGTGAACAAACGCGACTTGTGCTTGGAGTCATTATCTTGTTGGAAAAAGAAACCGATTTCATCTAGCCCGATTTTGTTCACACTTTGCAGCAAATTTTCTCTCAAAATGGCTAAATATGTTCTTTATTCATTATTCCTTCAAATAACTTCAAGTTTCCCACGCCAGCTGCTGAAACACACCCCCACACATCACACTACCGCCTTCATGTTTTATTGTTGCTTGAATGTTTTCTTTATTCAACTCCGTATTTGCCTTTCTCCACACCTTACGACGTCCGTCCGAACCAAAAATGTTGTATTTCGACTCGTCACTGAATACCACAGTTCTCCAAAACTGTTCCGATTGGTTGAATTGTTTTTTTGCGAACTCCAAGCGTTTATCCGCATTTCGCTTATATATGAAAGGTTTTTTTCGAGCAACTCTACCATGATAGTCAGCCTTATGGACATCATGAAATTTCTCTATTGTCGCAGCAATCTTCGGAGCAGAAACGCTTGGAGTTGCTTTTATTTCTGACAAAATAACTCGTTCATGCCTCGCTCTTAAAGAACTTGGCCGACCAGATCGAAGTTTTGGTTATAATGATCCCGTGTATAAATATTTATTTATAACTTTATGGCTTATAATTTTTATGGCTAACACTAGAATGGCTTCTCCCGATTATTTAGCCAATATCTGGCACTTTATTATTTTGAAAATACAGCCTTAGAATTAATTTACGAACATCCAGTGAGATTTCGGTATTTTCCCCATTTTTACAAAAAGCAAGTGACTGATGCATATATTACTGACATTTATAGCTAAAGACTTTAGATCCCGTTATTTTAAAACTTTTTTCAAACGAAGCAATGCAAAGTTCAACCAAAAGCACAAATGTTTCTAAACTTTTTTGGCTACGAAATGTTTAGTTTTTTGTTTCTTTTTTCATTTGTAGTGATAAGAAAGTTGTTTTTTTGGTTTGAATTTTTGATGTTGCGTTAAAAATATATATGAAATATTGAATATGTCAAAAAAATTTTTAGTTTTGTGTTAAAAGGGTAAAAATTGAATAAATGTTTTAAAGAAACTGTTGTGTTTCTAAACTTTTTTGATTCACTGTATAGACTTGTACACTCTTAAAAAAACGAACCTACTGATTTGTAGATTCATAAAAGTCATGCATATATATCTTTATTTTATGAAATTTCATATTATTCGCATATATAAAGGTTTATTATAATTCATACATTCATATTACCTGTTACGATTCTTTGTATTGTTCATTTATATTCTTGTATTAATTTTTTAATAAATAATTTTGTGATTACTTGTTTACTTACTTATTATTTACTTATTTTTTATTATTAAGTTTATTTATTACTATACATTAAGATTTAATAATATATAAATAATTATTCGTTTGTATTAAGGTTTCATATAATTCATCCATATTACATGTTTAGATCCTTTGCATTATTCATTCAAATTGCTTGTATTAATTCGTTTCATAGAAGAAATAATGAAGAATATCGAGGACTAAACATAAAAACATAAAGTAAAAAAGAAAAACTTACAAAATAATAAAAAATTACAAATCTAAATAATTGACTATTTCGCTCAGTGTGTGCGATTCGAGAGCGCACTAATACTAACAAGACAAAATAAATTGTGACTGTGTTAGAATGCTGAGCCCTGCTGTAGAGAGAGTTACATTTACAGTGCATAAAGTTAACAGAGGCTCTAAACTGCAGAGAGTGTCGATAAATGAAAATATGTTTATATTTTAATGGTTTTGCCACAGATCCAAGAGCAAGACTTGACAGAGTAAGACTTAACAGAGGCTTACAAAGACATTCCACAGTGTCTATAAATAGACATAGTTAATATAGTTAATATATAACAATTGTAAGGTTTTGATATAGACTTCCGAGAGCCAAATTAATAGAACACAAGTGTAACAGAGCTTAACAGAGGCAAATAACAGTTTGGTAGCCAACAGAATCTTAACATAAACATGGAAGAAGTTATGTGTTTACAGAGTTGAGTTAACAGATTGAGTGTGTGGAAAGTCAACACTAACAGTGTCGTCCAAAAAATAGAGTGGAGATACGAAAGAAGTTCGAAATTTTGAAACTGAGAGCAATTAACGGGTTGAATCCAGTCCACGCTGTTTCAATCCCAAATGCCCTTGTAAATGTCCCTAAAACAATTTTTTTTTTATGCAAAAATATGAGTGCCGTGTGAAAAAATGAGCACCGTGTGAAAAAATTAGTGCCGTGTGCAAAAATTACGGGTCCTTTCCAGATTTTTTTAACGTATAAATACGAAAACGGAGTTAATTCGGCCTCTTTTGTCTGATCTCGCTCTTGCCCAAAAAACTTAATTTTAACTCGTGTGCCTAAAAAGTTAATTTAGTGAATTATGATTTAATAAAGCGGAAAAATCTTTAATTATTGAACAAAAATCTAATTGAAAATTTACAAAAAGAAAAAAAATACTTTAGAAAAAACAACCAACTAAGAATTGCGTTAATTTGTAAAAAAACAAAAAAAAACTGTTAAATTCTGGTTAAATTCCTAATCATAAGATTTAGCTTTAAGTCAATAATATTTAAAAAAAAAGGTTCAAGAGATATTATCTGAATCAAAACATACGAATTAAAGATAATGAACTGTATAATGAAACATTAACAAAATAAATAAAATGAAACATTAAAGATAATGAAAAAAATATAAGGAAAAACATTATTACTCTATGAAACCTATACAACAAAAAAAACCAAATCTTGAAAATGTGAAAATAAATTACATTAGATAATTTTAAGAATAATAAAAAAGCGCCCATTCTACAAACTAATATGTGTTAAACCACAGCTAGAGAAAAAAAAGAACTGAATCTACCTCATCGTTAAAATATAAAACATTGTGTCCGAACAAAAACTGGAAACTAACAAAAACTGTGTTACTTATAAAAAGAAAGTTTGAGCTTAAAACTACAAAAAACAAAAAAATTATTTTTGGAAAGAATAATATTATAACCTTAATTTAGAAAGAACATTAAACAACCGAAGAAAAAAAAAAAGAAAATCAGTGGTTAACTTCTAACAAACGAATAGAAATCGGTCTAAGTGACTGCCAGCCTCATCGATGGACAACGAAGGACATACTTACTTACTTACTTATCTGGCGCTTACAACCGAAGGTCGGTTTTGGCCTCGTATAAGAAATTGCGCCAGCCATTTCTATTTTGCGCTTGCTGGGGCCAGTTGGAAACACCAAGTGTAGTCAGGTTATCCAACACCTGATCCTTCCAACGAAGATGTGGGCGTCCTCTTCTGCGTTGACCACCACCGGGCACCGAATCGAATATTTTTTTCGCTGGAGCGTCGTTTTCCATTCGCTCAACATGACCTAGCCAGCGGAGCCGCTCGATTTTAATGCGCTTAACTATGTCGATGTCAGCGTACAGCTCATACAGCTCGTGGTTCCATCGAATTCGGTACTCGCCATTGACGCAGATTGGACCGAAGATCTTACGAAGGATCTTTCTCTCGAAAGCACCCAAAGTCTTTTCATCAGAACTGCTCAACGTCCAGGTTGGTGCTGCAAATAATAGGACGGGCATGATTAGTGACTTATAGAGCGTGAGTTTTGTTCATCGAGAGAGGGCTCTGCTTCTCAATTGCCTACTTAGCCCAAAGTAACACTTGTTGGCAAGAGTTATCCTTCGTTTTATCTCAATACTGACATCGTTGAAAGAGTTAATGCTGGATCCCAGGTAGACGAAGTCCTTAACAACCTCGAAAAAGATGTTGTCAACAGTGACGTGGTTTCCAAGACGCTGGGACTGTTTATTTGTTGACACTGGGTATTTCGTCTTATCTGCGTTCACTACAAGACCCATTCGACTCGGTTCTTTCGCTAACCTGGAGAATGCTGCGCTGACTTCGCGCGTATTATGGCCAATGATATCGATATCATCAGCATACGCCAGCAGCATAATACTTTTGTATAATATCGTGCCACTGCGTCTCAAATCAGCAGCTTGGATGATTTTCTCCATCTTCAGATTGAAAAAGTCGCACGATAAGGAATCACCTTGTCTGAAACCTCGTTTGGTATCGAATGGAGGAGTGAGGTCCTTCCCGATTTTAACTGTGCGGTTGGTGTTGCTCAGTGTCATTCTGCAAAGGCGGATGAGCTTTGCAGGAATAACAAATTCAGACATGGTGGAATATAGATGATTCCTTATTGGACTGTCGAAGGCGGCTTTGTTGTTTTCAAGCCGAGCTATAGCTTCCAAGACTTCACTATGGTTGGGCAGCGGAACTTCAACGCTGTCGTCTAAAATTGGGGATTCCGGGATATCACATTTATTGGTGGGACTGTTGTCGTCGTCGACATTCAGAAGCCTAGAGAAGTGTTCCCTCCACATCATCAGTGTACTCTGGATATCTGTCACTAGATTCCCATTTTCATCTTTGCAGGAAGAGGCCCCGGTCTTAAAACCATCGGCCAGGCGTCTTATTTTTTGCGAAAAATTTTCGGACCTCGTTCCTGTCACCATGCATCTCAACTTTCGCGCACTCACGCATTTCCGCTTCTCTTTTCTTTCGCCTGAATATGCGTCTCTCTTCCCACCTCTTCTCTTTGTATCGCTCTTTAGCAGCACGCGTTACAACCGACTGCAGGGTGGCTTTGTAGGCGGTGTCTTTTTCTGCAGTGGCGTCGCGACACTCCTGGTCGTGCCACTGGTTTCGGCGAGGGCGGTGATAGCCAATCACCTCTTCGGCAGCCGTACGCATTAAGTGGGAAATGTGATTCCACTGCGCGCATATATCATCGATCGGAGGAGTGCTTTCTTGAAGCAGGAGTGAGAGTCAAGTAGCGAAGTCTTTGGCTGTTCGTTTTGATTGCAGCTTTTCAACGTCTAGCTTTCTCTGTGCTGGATTGCGTGCATTCTTGGTTGCGCACAGGCGTGTACGGATCTTGGCTGCGACAAGATAGTGATCCGAGTCTATATTGGCACCACGGATCGTGCGTACATCTAAAACACTGGAAGAGTGCCTTTCGTCAATCAAAACGTGATCAATTTGGTTGCGCGTCTTTTGATCAGGAGACAGCCAAGTTGCTTTATGAAGATTGAGATGCTTGAATCTGGTGCTACTAACGACCATGTTTCGCGCTGCGGCAAAGTCAATCAGCCTCATTCCGTTATTGGAGGTATTGTCGTGGAGACTGAACTTTCCGACTGTTGGACCAAAGATATTTTCTTTACCCACCTTGGCGTTGAAGTCACCAAGCACGATTTTTATGTCGTGGCGGGGGCTGCGCTCATAGGCCTCTTCAAGGCGCTCGTAGAAGCTGTCTTTGGTCTCATCGTCCTTATCTTCTGTCGGAGCGTGCGCACAAATCAGGCTTATGTTAAAGAATCTTGCCTTGACACGGATTATGGCAAGTCGTTCGTTCACAGGTGTGAATCGCAGGACATGATGTCGTATTCTCTTGCCAACCACGAATCCGCATCCAAATTCGTGCTTCTCCGCATGGCCGCTGTAGTAGATATCACAGGATGCTTGCCGTGAGCAACCCTGTCCCTTCCATCGCATTTCTTGGATTGCAGTGATATCAGCTTTGTATCTTTCTAAGATATCTATCAGTTGGATAGAGGCACCATCCCAATTAAGGATTCGGACGTTCCAAGTGCATATCCGTAAATCATTGTCAGTTTTTCGTTTGCGGTAGTCGTCATTAGATTTGGGGATCATTTTTATCTTATTTCTTATATATTTCATTGAAATTTTGTTTTACGTGGTGGGCTTCAAACCCAACGCACAACCCTTTAAAGGCAGGGGGAGCCCGCCGCTCAGATTAGCCGTCAAACTAACGGTTGCCAGTTTGCCGTTTCTAGAGGACACCACGCAGAGGTTTGAGTCGACTTGAGACGAGTTCGACATGGATAATGCTGGCCTCACCAGGTTGAGGCAGTCAGACACGTTGCCATGTGAAGATCGCCCCCATGACCCTCACGCGTTGCCTTGTGAGGATCGTCCTCCACAGGGCAGGATTGTCGTCCAAATTCACAGAATTTATAAAAACAAAAATAATGATAATGAAATAAGCAACGAAAATGTTATGCAAGCTGAAGCTCAGATCGCTGAATCAGTTGTTTATGATCAGCTGATTGCACTAGTGTTGGCACTAATTAAAACAGAGATTTTCGATAAATCATTTAAGCATCGAAACTAGGTTGCAGTATTCACTATAAAAAGACTGCTTTATTTCAAATAAGGTCATGTACAGACTGACGCATGTAGCAGTAAGTAAAGTGTTTCAAACTAAAAACAAAAGTCGTCAGATTTCAAAGAGTAAATTTCATTATTATTTTTAAAATGCCTGACGAAATATGATGCCGGACAAAATTCCTGACAAGATGTCTTATGCCTGACTATCAGGCCTAATTTCTGACATATGGCAAGCCTACTTTTAAGGGAAATTAGTTCCTTTGAGCGTTTTAAGTTCATGGTTGGCCAAACTTGATGCACCGCATGGCATGTGCTACCCGTAGACCACCTAATGTTGGTATTTTCAAGGGATAGTTCATTTGTGCGTAATCAACATGTGGCGAGAGGTATTCCAATTTCTTCCTTACCTGTCGATAGGGGTTTGGTAGTACCGTTACGATCGAGTTTGTCTGCTTTGCAGTTTCCTGGGAAGTCTCTGTGTCCGGGGATCCAACATAGAAATTGAGCAGCTCTGCCATTTCATTTTTAGATCTGCAGCAGCTTAGGACTGTTTTAGATGTTGTCACAACAGATTCCAGGGCTTTCAAGGCGGCTTGGCTGTCAGATAGAATACAAATATCTGGACCAATATATCGGATTTGTTACGATTTTTAGCATTGGATACGATTTGGCCAAAATTCCTCAAAATGTTACGATTTTAGGAAAAATAGATCCGACGTCCGATTTCACATATATATATTTCTTTATTTATATGAAATGAAAAAAAATTTCAAATAAAAAACATGGTGCCAACTTCGAAGCATTATTTTTAATTAAAAATCATTGGTAGCACTTCTGATCACGAATGTCAACATAAAGAATGACAATTACATTCGCTGCATTGCTTTCAAAACTTTTCTTTGTGTTTGAATTATTTACTTTTATGTTTGTGCTAAACTGTGTCGTGGATGAAAATAAATCTATTATTTGGATATGGATAAATTTCTGATTAAAAAGGTAAAAAAACTAGTTAATTATTGTTGCAAAATAAATGCACGAGTTTAATAATAATTTCTACTATTCTGTTAAGGTATACGTAGTTTGTACCTCAAATTCTGCAGAGCAAATCCTCTAATTTTGTATGTTTGTAGTATTAGATTGCTTAAAGAAATGGATTATGTAGAAAATGTAATTTATATAAATAAATAAATCTTAAATGTGGATCATACATCTATATTGTATCTTATTTGTCTTCCTTCCGACAAACGCGGCGAAAATCCGACGAGCTGAAAGCAAAAGTTACGATGCGAAATTTTTTTTCCTGGCAACACTGCATTCATCTGAAACCAAGTAACGCCTTCGTGTATCGCAGTAACTTACACTTGGAAAACACTGCAGTGGTCGGAGAGTCCAAAAGCAAGTTTGATGTTTAGTGATTCAGAGTAGCTATTCCCCCTACTTTGCCATCTAATTTTGCACTTTCTAACAAAAAACTATAGTCCACTTCGACTATCCACGAGGCCACCAAATCTGACGGGACCTCTATGTCCCAATGGTCGTTAACGGTAAATATTTATTTATTTTTTTTTATTAATTTGAGTCAATGAACAGAAATTTTTACAGACTAAGGAACTATTATATTTTTGGCAAAATTAATACAAAACTAGTAAGAAATGATCTTCGACTGGGCCGAAGTTAAAATACCCCCACGGCCGAACCGAAGTATATTCAAAGTCTTAAGCAGTCAATAAAATGTTTGTTTATAAAAACATTTTCATAATAGTTTTAACAGAAAATGTTCGTTTTTATTTTTTATAAAATCACTTTGTATGGGAGGTGGGTGTGGTTTTCACTCAATTTGGTTGAATTTCATGCACAGAGTACATATTGTATATCAAACTTCAATTCAAATTTCAAGTCCATATATTATTTTTTGTGGAATTTGAAGCGATTTTCCTTTTTGATAAAGTCACTTTGTATAGGAGGTACGCGTGGTTTTCATCCGATTTGGTTGAATTTCATACCCAGAGTGTATTTTAAATATAAAAGCTCATATGTAGAATTTAAAAACCATATATTAATTTTTGTGGAATTCTAAGAGATTTTACCGTTTTGATAAAGGCACTTTGTATTGGAGGTAGGCATAGTTTTCATCCGATTTGGCTCATTTTCGAACTTGACCTTTATTTTTTAGATAAAGCTTAAATATTGAATTTCGTGATGATAGCTTCAAAATTACGGCTGTAATCGTGATCACAGACAGACAGACAGACGGACATGGCTAAATCGACTCGGGTGGTGATGCTGATCAAGAATATATATATTTTTCTATACCTACCACGCCTCCTTATGGGCGTTACAAACGGAGTGACAAAATTAATATACCCCCATTTACGTTTTTTAAACTTGGGGGTATAAATATATAAAATAATAAATAAACTGGCCATTTCAGCCCTTGAAAGGACTTTGACCGTACATCTTATGATCAAATTGTGTTGTGCGTGTTATTAAATGTTTTTACACATTCGATCGAGAACTGGACCTACTAGTTTTATGCCGATTCCAAACGGCTAATGTGCATGTTCTCAAGAAGCTTTACATGGCATTATATACTCTCTGAGGTTTGCGATTGTCTGCAGAGAGGTGACTGCCGAACAGAAAAATGAATTCAATTGCAAAAACTTTCTGTGTCAGATGGAAATTGAACCAGGCTTCTCTGGCGTATGGGTCAAGCACCCTACCCACTGCGCCAAGTCCGCCACGGCCGAAATAAAATAACGAAATTAAAAACAGTTTAATTTTCGTTTCAATGGTGGTACCTTGACCTCTCTGCGGCTATTGGTTCAGAAGATATTTCAAAAACAGGTCAAAATTTCGTTAAAAAATCCCAAAAATCTAATATCTGATCCTAAAGATCAGGTTTTTTGGAGAATTAACCTATTTTGTGAATATTTGACCAATAAATAGTCGTAAAAAGGTCAAGGTACCACCATTGGAAAGGTTATTTTTAAACTTAGTTAACTTTCAAAATAGATTTAAAATAACGAGTTCTCATGAAGTAAATCAAAATTCGATCTCAAACTTTTTGTTCGCGTTCTGTCAACAAGAGAAAATAGTCGCATACATTTTTACCGTTGACTACAATTGGGACTTAGAGGTCTCATGATTTCTAATATATTTGCTTGTAAAAAAAATGATTATCGTGAAACTTTTGTTTAGTAATTTGGGGTCGCTGAACATTAATCCGGTATCGGATTTGCGAATTTCCCAGCTGTTCAGGATTGGTCGTCAAAGGGTCATAAAAATTCCTCGTTTATGTAAATTTAGTTTATAGTTCTGAAGATTTATATCTTTCTGATCATATTCAAAACTTATGAATATCAGTGAATTAAATAAAAGTCCTAAAATTTCTATATTCTATACACTCACCCTAATGCAAAGTTACAAAATAAAACTGTATACATAACTGCAAATATAACATATTACGTAGCTAGTTTCAACCATTCTTAGTTTTTGCCACTCAAAAGCACGTCGTGGCAGTGACATAAGTATCTAGGTAAGAGAACCCCCCATACATGTGACACATGAACTGCAAAGAAGACTCGAATGGCATGTTCAACTGTTTTGAGCAGACCGCAAGCTGTCAAAAGTTCTTTGGGTTGCTTTATTTTGCTTGGCCGGGAAGGGACTTGCCTTTGGAATTGGTTAATATATGCACCATAAGGAACATACGACAACCCCACCGTACGACACAAACTAACACATACCTAAATAAATAGTTGAAAAGTTTATGTCCTTTCCGAGTAGAACAAACTACTTTATCTGCAATGCGTGGATGGTAAAAGAGGAGATGGAGATGAAGCTACAAGAAGTATGGGAAGATATTTTAATCCTTTTTAACTTTAGATACACACGTCGTTATATGCAATCTACGAAACAAAATGGAATGAAGTAAAAATATATACAAACGAAATTTCTTGCTAACTTGTGAAATTCTACAATTTCAAAATCCTTTTTACTCCCGCTACAGCAGAGAGTTTACTAACTTTAAGTTACCATGGGAACTAAATATTTATAAAATACAAGCATGTTCTATGTATGAATTTTGGGTGCATGTGTTTGTTTCAAACATATGCACAATTGCTATGTAGAGGTTTTTTTTTGGTATGGGTGGCTGTTGCTGGCTGAGGTTGTTAGTGGCAGCAGCATGGCGGACGCTTTCGTAGCCCGGGTAATAGAAAATATTCCATTAGTCCTGATGAGGACTTCAAGGCTTCACATAAGCTATGCTGCGAGCGAATCGTTTCAAATCCGCAACTGATGTAAATTTACTATTTCGCATGTGTGTGTAGCAAGAAAGGGCTTTTGAGGGTGCGTATATGAATGAGTTTGAAATGTGCACATCCCACCCTTGCGAGTGGGCTCATGTGGGGGAGTAGAGTAGGTATAGCAAAGTGAGATTTCTACATATAAAAGTTTGCAGAAAATCTTTCATTTTTCCAACGAATTCCTTTAGTAATTCCTATCTAAGTCAGCTCTCCTTCAACAGCATTCATGCCAAATATTATCCTCAATGTTGGATTTGGAGGACTTATGCTTAGATTTGCTTTTGTGTGAGTGCATGCGTTTATGCATTGTGCAAATATGTACATGTGGAATATTCGTAATGTTTTTTCTTTTAGAAGGATTTTGGGTATTTTCTATATTGTTAAATTAATTCTGTAAGACAAGAGCTGTGTTCTGTTCTGAACATTTTAAGAGATCCTTGAAGAATATTATAAAAAAAAACGTCTTGAAAAAGAGTGTAAGCATAGTAAGAGCAATTCCACTGCAGATTTCAAAACCAAATTCGATATTAGATTGTAAATTTGAAAACGTTACATTTGGGCTAGCTTGTACCATGTATAATAATCCACACACTAGTGCTTACACGGTTAGTACAATGCAGTCGACAGTATGATTGTAGAGATTAATAATTTGCAGCCGGGTTACATCGATTTGACCTTTCGTTATATTAAGATTCCTCACCAGCACGACAACTACGTCTGTTTTGGGTGTTCAGTGGTGTCGCGGAAGATAACTTACTTCAGTGCTATTAAGGAACTCCGTTGGGAAATTTATTTGTGCGTCCACTTCATCAGAAACGATTGCATCACTGTTTTTTTACAAAAACTTCTGTATAAGATAATAGTTCAATGAACAATAAATTCATTTTGGAACCATACTTCGTTTATTGTGCAAAAATATCTTTTTCTCGTATGGCAGTTAATGTCGCTTGTAGAATATTAAATATTTGGCCTGTGTGAAAAGCTTTGAGTTCGAGTTCGAGTCGAGGCGAGTAGTGCGACTTCGATTCGATGCGACTTCGATTTGACTTCGATTCGACAAACTCAGTGTTTCGATTAACTCGAAATTGCAAGTTATTGGATATATTTATTTATTCCGTGTTCTCAACTTTATTCTAAACAGGGTTAGTGTTACCACTTCTCTGAGAAAACATAAATATTATTTTGTAATGATAGGTTGGGTCAAAGAAATTTTTTTCTATCCCTAGAATTCTATTAAGTCAATTAGTCAAAAGAATAAGTGAGAGAGAAAGAGAAATACAATTACATTCATACTTTTTTATTGCATACAAATGAAGTTACAAACTACAAACTAAAGATTTTTATGTATAAATAAAATGCATTATGATGGTATATGAGATGACCTTTTTCTATTCACAAATCACCAGCTGAAAAAAAAGCCTCTCACTCTCGACTGTCGCACATGGAATCGATAGATATCGTAATGCCTTTGATGAAAGGTATGAAAATTTTGATTTTTATTCTGTCACCACAATATCGGTTGTTCAGAAGAATCAACCCGTGGCAAATTACTGTAAAGTACCAATTCCTGGCCAATGAGTGAAATCCTGAATATATTCGTAAGATAAAGAACAGTGCTTCAAATCAAACATAGCAACTCTTTTCGGAAAGAACTGAGCGGATGTAACGTTATTCTATTCAATGATCCGTTTTATAGTCAACCCTTAAATGCACAAGGCGCCCGATTTTTACCGAAAAAATATATTTTGTGTAAAATTGAGTAAAAATTAAAACTGCGTTTTTAGATTAAAAAAAAATTTTTTTTTTTTGTTTAATTTTTTAAAAAAAGTGGTTGTATCTATAAAGATACAATGTGAATTTACCCACATCTAAAATCCCTATTTAAATAAATCAAAATAAAAGAAATGTGTTATGAAATTTTTATTAATTCATTTATTTTAAAAAGTTAAAATTATCAAAAACTGCAGGGAGTGCACACTGTATCTTTAAAGATACAACCAATTAAAGTGACCCAGTGAGGTGCCAAATGATCGAAATTTTTTCGAATCACTTAAAATCACTAAAGAACATGTTTTGAAAGCAGTCAGTATTTTTTCCTAATCAAAATTATTTATCTGTTCCTAGAAGTTAAACTGTTAAAAATAGTGTTTATTTAATATTAAAAAAAAATTTTTTTTGACTTTGTACATAATTTTTTATAAAGTATGACAAATAGAAGTAAAAACTATTTTTTGATTTAAGACTTATAATATTCTAAATAATATAGAACCGATTTGAAAAAAAATCAAACCAAAAATATAGCCGTAAGAATTTTTTGAATGGTTGTATCTTTAAAGATACACGGTGCATTTAAGGGTTAACTTCGCATCATATAGTGTGTCAAACATGCAGATACGAAAAGATAAAGTAAATACGTGTATAAAAAATTAAGCTTTTTTGAATGAAAAGTTAATTATACTACGACGATTTCAATATTTATCCATTAGGGATGGCTTAACCCAAAATTTTTATGCTTTTCATTATATGTAAGTTAAATAAATTGTTTGTTAAGTTTGTTTTTTAAAAAGCATCAGAGCGCACTCTGAGCAAGTGGAGCGGTCGATAACTTTGAATTGCGAAAGCGCAGTATGATTGAAATGGATTATGAAATATGTGTAATTAAGCTTAATTTAATGAGGGCGGTTATTGAACGACAGTTTGCGTCGTTAACTACACTGGGTATGTTTGTCGTTAACTCTTCCCCTCTTAAGAATGTTTGTCCCCAAACATTAATAGTAAGGGAGATCATTTAATTTTGGTATAACAATATTAGTGAAAATTGGTTCAGTATTAGGGCTATTATCAATTTTACTCTCTTGTGTAGTGTTGTAAACTATAACTTTATCTTTAGTTCTAAAAATAAATTTAAAGGTAGATATAAATAAGATAAAGATAATAATCAGGATGATGGTTGAAAATTTATTAACAGTTGCAACGGTCTCTAGGTATTCTATTTTATTTGTATTATTAGAGGCAATTGACTTAACATTTCCAATGAAAGCAGCTTAATATATTGCTTTTCTAGAGGAGTTTGCTGAACGATTTGAGCTGAGGCTACCATATCGGGAGCTTCAAAATTTCGATAAAGTTTATTATCAATTTTAATTGACTCGATATTTTTTCTTTATTTTTTATAATTTTCTTAAATTCTAGATTGACAATTTTATTATTCTTTATAAGTTTGATTAGTATTCGGTTATAACTTTCTTCCGAAGTGAGGGGAATGTAAAATGTAAATTATATAAAGCAAAGTTGAGTTTTTATATAATACTTTTACATTAGCAAATTCTAACGCTTCTTCGATTGACATAAATGGAAATTTTTCTTCTTGCAATGTTTGAATAACTAGATTTATTTAATTTTTGTTCAAAATGACTGAATTTATTACATTTTTTTTTGCCATTGCATGGCATATTTTATGTTCTGTAATTCTTCTTTAGCTAATCTTAACCTAGTTTGAAGACTTATTATAGCGGCATTGCCGATAGAATCATGGCTTTTAATAGCTCTGTTTATTTCGTTAGTGGCTTTGAGTAAATCATTAATTCTTTTAGTAAAACCTTCGTTAATAACTACTTGCTTGTTATTGTTAGCATTTAGTTGATTAAGATCGTTTTTCAAGAGCTCAAAATCGTCATGAACTGGCGATCCAGAGACGTATTTCCACGCGGTGCCTAACACACTGATTGCTCTTTTCTTTCTGGTTTCGTTTGGTATATGCAGTGACTCTAGCATCTCTGCGGCTTGAATCATTTCATGTTTTAGTGATGATATAAACATGTTTTCAGAATGGATACTATTGTTGAGAAATGTCTGTGTTTCTGTAAGGAAGTTGTGGTATTCGTTAAGCTTTATTATGTGCACGATTTTTAATGTGCCGTCCTGTATTTTGGCTATTCCATTAGACAATGTTACCAGATGGGAAAGAGTATAGTTAAGCATTTGAATTTCGGCATAGGAAAAGGATTGATGGAAGAGGAGGGATCTGGAAAGATAATTAGGTTTTGTTTTTATAGTACCATTACTTATTAGTATTTTGCCTGTAAATATATTTTTTATATACATAGATTTATTTTTTGTTCCTCTCTATTGTTTTTGGTTTTCTATTTAGTTAATTTCTTATATGGCTCTTATGGACTAATCTTCCTGTTTCTGTGAGAATTGTTGTCGAATTATTTTGTTTAGCTATGGTTAAATCATTAAAAGGTATTCTTTTTTAAATCTAGCACTTGTTTTAGTTCCGAGTCTTTGGTTAATTTTTACGAAAATACATAGTATCACCTTGCCTGTACTCTTTTAACGGCTGTCTTGTTTTATTATGGAACTGCAGATCTTTTGTTTTTTTTTTCTTTAATTTTTGTAATATTTTCTAATCTGGCTTGTTCAACTTGTTCTGGGCTGGTGCTTACGTAGAACAGTAAAAAATACTTCAATCGGTTTTTTCATTGTTGTCGAATGGATGGAATAGTTGTATTCGTAAACGGAAGTGTCTAATATTTCTTCGAAAGTTCTATGAGGGTGTTCTTGCTTCATACATCTCATTATTTCTGTTAACGTGGAATGAAAGCGTTCCACTTGTCCGTTGATTGAGCTTTTATATGGAGGAGTTTGGTAAATTTCTATGTTTAGTTGGTCTTTTAGCATTGAAGTTATTGTGGCTGAATTAAAAGTTTTCTCATTGTCTATTACAAGAATTTTAGGAACACCGAATGAGAAAAGTAGTTCTCTTAAAGGTTCCTTAACGTCTACTCTTGCTTTGCTTTTAATGCTTTTAACGCATGCATACTTAGAAAATTTGTCTAAGGCTGTTAGAATGTTCTTATTTTCTGTATTGTAGATATCGACGTGAAGTATACGACCGGGATATTGAGGGATCGGAGTTGGTAGCAATTTAGGATTGTTCGGATGACGCTCGTACTTACTTTCTTTGCAGATTACGCATTCTTTTCTAAGTTTTTTAATTTTGCTAGCCATTGTGGGAAAATAAAAAGTTTCAAGTATTTGTAATTTGTTTTCTCTTGCGTTTCTATGAGCGCGCTTATGGACCTTCAACATTATTTCAGTTTGTTCTTGTTCACTTTTAATGTCTTCGACCTGTTTATTTGTAAATCTAACCTTGTAATTTCGAAAGTGTTCTGGAAATATTTCTTGTATTATGCCCAGAACTGGTTCAGAAGTTTTAATGCAGTTTATTATTGATGGATATAGGTGTTTTTTTAAAATAGCTACTAAGGTGTGTCTATCGTAGTGTGGTTGATATATTGTATGCCTATGATAGGTAGGAAAAACAATTTCGAATTTGTAATCTGGTGTTGAGTTAATCTCGAGAAAAATTTGGTTCTTAAATGCATTTATTGGGACATCTACGTGCGATATTAGATTGTGCGAAGACCTGTCGCACAGTGTTGCGTCTAGTGGACAAAAATCAAAAATTTTTTTTCATCAAATCATACAAAATGGGTATCGTTGTAAAGGAAATACTGCAATTAAGAAGAATTTAAATTTTTAGTTCCATTAAATAATTTTTGGAGAGGCTACACCTGTTTAAAGTCAATACAATTTCATAGTTTTTTTATGGTACAATTTTCGTTTCCGAGCACTTAGGCAAATTTTTTTTTGTTAACTCATTTTTCAAGATATTTTAATATTTTTAATTTTCATTTAAAGTTAATTTATAGTAAAAAATAAGGTTTTTGTTATTGGGAAGAAAAAAGTTAAATTGAATTTTTTCAAAAATTTCAAAAATTGATAAAACTATGGAAAAATAAAAAATGTTGTTAAATTTATTAGTCAGCTTCTTCCAAGTTCCGCTGAGATCACCTTTGAAACACACAAACATTGTAAGTATAGTTTATTATATTTTAGAATCTATAAAAAACTTTTCCGAATACGTCCGATTCTTTGAGTAATCGTTTTTTTAAAAATGGTCCAAAATGCAATTTTTCATAATTTTTCGAAAAATTGTTATTGTTTTAACAGCAATACAAATGTAAACAAACATGTTTCTTATCTATTTTATTAAAAAATGATCTAAGTCTGTTTTTTAAGATGTTTTTTTTATATTATAGGACATTTTTTTAATAATATGTATTTTAATATATACAAGAAATATATCATACCGGAAAAAAAAACTTAATTCATTTTAGAAATAAGCGAACAATTTTAAAAATTTGTACCCTACAAGTTAAAGAAGGCCTTTAAAGATCTTGCAATAATTATTGGGCACAAATTAACTAAAAAATAAAAGATTCATATTTAATTAATTGTATTTTTCAGAAATATATATATTTCTTTTGCAAACATATATTAACGCAATAGTTTTTTAGGCAAATACTGGAAATTACGTAAATTTTTTTTTAAGTGTAGGTGTATGATTACTATTGCCACCCACAATACATTTACCGTTTTTAATTAAACATTTTACATAAAAGTTTAACGCGAGATTTGAAGTAAAAATGTCGTATATTTTTAATAATTCCGATTTATTTAATAGTTGGATTAGTGCTGGACCACGAGATAAAATATCTTTCATCGTAGCTTTTGTTAAAGAAAAAATTGATGAAAGAGTATTTGATGAAAATCAAGTAAAACAAAGTACGCGTTTTTTGTCAAAAACTTTAAAGAAAGTGGATTGAGTGTGGTTACAAAAAAGAATATTTTTTAAAAAAAAATTCGAATTGGCTAAATCTCAAAGCTTTCGAATTTCCACATCCAGATGATGTAAGTAAACAGCTTTAAAGAAAATAAAATATTTTTAATATAAAAAGTTAAAATTAATCTTTAATTTAGCAACCTAGCACAAGTCGCGGAAGGCCTCAAATGCAATTTCACTTGGCATCAGAAAAAACAAAAAAAAGGAGAATAGCTGATATAGCTGGTGAATATTCTGCGGAAGTGAAAAGTAAAGATGAAGATTAGCACTTTTTTAATTCAAATAATGTACATAAAGAAAATATTAAATAATTATTAGTAAAATTAATATTTGCATTTTATTATTCAAAGCGAATATCTTTCAAAAAGAAGAAAACGTCAATGTATTAAAAATATATAAGTTTTTCCAGCATAGTTTAGTACAAAAATACTCTTACAAAAATATTTATATCTTTTAAACTATATAACATATTTCAGAGAAATAATTTTTTTTTTTGATAAATCATAAATCATATATTAAACCAAAATTAAAAAAATTGTAAATTTAAGAATTTTAAATATGGTAATAATTTTTTAAAAAACTTAAAAATCTCAAAAATTGAAATTTATAACCTTAATTTAGACATGATGGAATTAATTTTTTCATATTTGATATCAGCGACCTTTAATAATTCACCACTCCAAACTTCATCCAAATCGGACGACTCCTTCTATTTTTGTCCAACTTTTGTATGGGCTCGCAACACTGTGTGTCGTCGCTATGTGTAGCGATAGACAATGTATGAACTTCATTTTCTCGAGGTATTCTTGAGAGTGCGTCAGCTACTAAGTTTGCTTTGCCTGGCTTATAAAGAAGCTCATAATCATATTCTTCAAGGATTGCCTTCCAGCGCTTCATTTTGCTGTTGTTGTTTTTATTGCTTAAAGCATAAATGAGAGGCTGGTGGTCGGTATAGATTTTTACTTTTACTGAGCCATACATGTAATTCCGGAATGAGTTTAGTGCCCAAATAATCGCGAGAAGTTCTTTCTCATTGGCAGCGTAATGTTCTTCTGCCTTATTAAGCGTTCTTGAAATGAATGCAATAGGTTTGTCATTTTGTGACAGAACTGCACCTAATGCGAATTTAGAGGCGTCGGTTGTTAGTTCTAAATCTTTTGTGAAATCAGGGTATGCCAATATTATATCTTCCGACACTAATGAGTTTTTTATTTTATTAAATGCTTCTACAGCTTCAGTATTAAAGGTAATTGTAACAGAGGAAGATTTCTTTTTTGAAATGCGTCCATCTTCCCCTCTTAAGATTGTTGTCAAGGGTTTAGCTAGTTTAGCATAATCCCTAACAAATCTTCGGTAGTAGCCTGACAAACCTAGGAATGATCGTAGTTCTTTAAGAGTATAAGGTTGTGGAAAATCAGCTATTGCCTTGACTTTGGCAGGATTTGTTCTGATTCCATTAGCTGAAACAATGTACCCTAAGAATTCGACTTGTCTCTGGAGAAATTTACACTTGTCTAATTGCACTTTTAAGTCCGCATCTTCCAATGTTTTAAAAATTTTTTGAATATTGTCTAAATGCTCATGCTCTGTTTTGCTAAAGATGATGATATCATCTATATTAGGGGTGGGCAAAGTTGCCCGTATGGGCATTTTGCCCGTACGTGTATTTTGGTTGCCCGCTGCTTGCTTCGCGGGCGACAGCATTGCTTCATAAATTCGATGGTAAAGGAAACGAGGGACATGCACAAATATAATGAGATAGAGCGTAAGAAGAGTGTAATATAGATAGTGATATGATACTTGTGCAGTTTTGCCAAGTCAGTGCTTTTAGCACTAGATCTAATGCTTTTTGGTGTTCCAATACGCGTTTTTGTTTTTATAAAAGCACTAAATGAAAAAGCACCAACATTAGTGCATTTTCATTTTGAGTTTACTGCTTTTAGTGCATTTTGATTGTTAATCAGGAATATTTTCTTGCAGTCCTGAATTAAGAAATAAATATGAATTTCGGAACGCATATTTCCGAAATATGGTTTATTACTAAAAACTAGATGTGTTGTGATTCTTTTAATATATCTGATGAAATTCTTTGTAAAATGAATTCTACTAAAACTAAAAAGTCAGTATTGAGATAAAGCGATAAAGCGAAGGATAACTCTTGCCAACAGGTGTTACGTTGGGCTGAGTAGACAATTGAGAAGCAGAGCGCTCTCTCGACGAACAAAACTCACGCTCTATAAGTCACTAATCATGCCCGTCCTATTATATGCAGCACCAACCTGGACGTTGAGCAGTTCTGATGAAAAGACTTTGGGAGCCTTTGAGAGAAAGATTCTTCGTAAGATCTTCGGTCCAATCTGCGTCAATGGCGAGTACCGAATTCGATGGAACCACGAGCTGTATGAGCTGTACGCTGACATAGACATAGTTAAGCGCATTAAAATCGAGCGGCTCCGCTGGCTAGGTCATGTTGAGCGAATGGAAAACGACCCTCCAGCGAAAAAAATATTCGATTCGGTGCCCGGTGGTGGTCAACGCAGAAGAGGACGCCCACATCTTCGTTGGAAGGATCAGGTGTTGGATAACCTGACTTGGTGTTTCCAACTGGCGCCAGCAAGCGCAAAATAGAAATGGCTGGCGCAATTTCTTATACGAGGCCAAAACCGACCTTCGGTTGTAAGCGCCAGATAAGTAAGTAAGTAAGTAAAACTAATAAGTCAGATTATTATATACCAAAGAATCTAAACTTCGGTCAGAAGATGATTCAGCTGGTTATGATGAAGCAGAAACGCTGTATTCTTTGATTAATTCAAAAAAAAAAGGTAAGATTTGTGCTTTTTTTTGTTTGTTTTTTTAGGAACTAAATGCTTAAATATTTTTCGAAAAATTATATGAAAACTTTTAAGTATTTTTTTCAGTTTTGTTTTGAAAATAACCCACTGAACCATGAGCGAAGGTTTTACGTAAGGTGAGAGTTTTGCAAACGTTTTTGGGTAATATTTTTTTTTTTAATTTTTGATTTTTTGTCGCTTTAAAGTGCTTGCTATAGAATATTAAATTTGTGAAAACTTTTACCATAAATAAAAACGTACTTCTTTTGCGAAATTCATAAAAAACTTATTTTGAGTCGAAAAAGAATATTTTTTTTTATCATTTTAGTTCCACGAATGTTCATAAATGAGTTCAGAAATAAATCATAAATGTTTCTTTTTGGCATTCTAAAATGAGTAAAAACTAGTAAGAAATGATCTTCGACTGGGCCGAGTCAAAAAAATGTTTATATGTAATTAATCATTCAATAAGATTTATTTCTTAACTCATTTCTGGACAAAAAAAAGGTTCGTTTTCGAAAGGCAATTTAGTCCAGCGATTGATACAAAAAGGGTTCATTTCTGAGTGCCGAAAAGGTATTTTTGTATGGTTCATTTTTTAACTCATTTCCGAAGAAAAAAGGTTCGTTTCTGAGAGTCATTTTCGTCCGGCGATTGATTCAAACAGAGTTCATTTCCGAATGCTGAAAAATAACTTATGAGTTTCTTTTTTTAACTCATTTCCGAACAAAAAAGTACAATTTATGGTTCTTTTTTCTACTCATTTCCGAACAAAATAAGGTTAATTTTTGAGAGGCATTTTAGTCCGACGAATGATACAAAAAAGGTTCATTTATGAGTACCGAAATTGATTGTTTCTACCCGAAAAGGTTCATAAATGAATTAAAAAACTGTAGTTTTGGTTCACTGGGAATGTGTATTAAAAACCATGAGTTATAAATAAGAATATCTCTGAAAAAATTTTACATTAAATGTTTTATATAATTTTTTGTTAAAAAAATCATTTTAGGAACGCAGAGTTTTGTAGCGTGTCAAAATGCCTTTTGCAGATTCATACAGCACTGAATACACTAAACGAAAAACATTTAAAAGTTTGTAAGTCAGCTTAGTTAGAAAATTTTGTATGAAGTCTACAAAACTTGAATAATACAACAAAGAATATTTTCTATATGTACTTGCTAGAGTACAAAGACCTTTTCTTTGTTTTCCCTAAACAAAATCTCATTAAACAAATATCGAGGTGAAACAAGATAATTTAAACAAGTAAGTAAAAAGGATGCAAGTTTTTTTGTATCATATACTCGATACGCAGATAAGTTTTTGCTGTTTATAATAAGTAGTAACTAATTTTAACTACTTTTATAAAAGGTTTCTTTATTAGTGCTTTTTGCTCAAAATTACACGTTTTGCTTTTCAAATTGGTGCTTTTTGGGTTGGAATTGTTGGCAACACTGTACTTGTGCTCATTGCGCTCAGAGCAGTTCATAATCAATGTTGCATGCCATTTATACAAAAAAAAAGGGCGTTTTATAATTTTACTATTTAACATTTTGAATTTAATTGAATTCAATCACGTTGAATTCAATCATATCTCGATAACGTCTTGTGTCCTAAACTTGCTTTTAAGTAGTTACGCGCAAAATAAAAGTATAAATTTATTATGTGATTCAGTTCTAACAAAATATTAGTTAAAAATATGTTAGGAGGCAGATGTAGAATTGTAATGGTTGCATGCTTTTGCAAAACAATTATAAATATGCCAAGAAGTTGTTTTTGCAAAGCGATTTTATAGCTGCTGGTAGTAATTTAAAGAAAAAAAACTCCCTTTTAATAAACAATCCTCTTAATATATTAGATATGCAACACTTACTTTTCCCAACAGCATGCTCTCGCTCTTACGGTTTCTATTTATAAAGCACACTGAAAACAAAGTAGTGCTAAAGTGGTTTTGCGGAAATTTTATAGATGTTTGAGATTTTTTCTTTGCTCTTATTTATACTGCGAAATGAAATAAATGTGTAGTGGACGGATTATAAAAATTAAACACAGTGACAGATGGTTAAAGTGAAATACAGATAAGCAAACGGACATGTAAAAAGCTGAAAACAATCCATTTTAAATTTTTTGGTTTGTATATCTCGGCTAAAAGTGCACAAAATTTTATTATGGGACGGCGATGGGTTCATGGAAAAATGATAAATGAAAATAAAAAATAACAAAAAATTTTATAGAATGTTAGATTTGATTTTTTGAAACAACCCAACAAACAAATTGATTCACTAATGTTATCGCTAAAGAATCGCATTCTCGTACATTTTATTCATTAGCAAGTATTAGAAGCGATTCACTTATAATATCGCGAGCGGGAGAAATTCCTCCTTCGTTAACGAATCGTCAAATCCGAAAAAAGGAATTCGTTAACGAGTCCCCAAAAATATAAAAAGCAATTCGTTAACGAGTCTCCAAAACTAAAAAAAGCAATTCGATAACGAATCTTATCTTATCTTATCTTAATGACAGATATTTTGAATAAAAATTTTGGTACGAACCAGAGCTTTCAAATGATATAAGTTTCATTCGAATGTGTTGTTTAGAAAAGGGGTAAAAAGGGAGGCGGTTTAAAGTTTGCGCATTAATATAAGAGGTAACAATCACAAATTTTTAAATAAGAAAGATATATCAAATATCGGAAATAATTGGGGACATAAGAATTCGTTCACAAATCGTAAAATAAAGCTTAAGTCAATCGGTAACGAATCGCTAAAAATAAAAGTAGTGATTCGTAAATGAATTGCTAAAAATGAGAGAAGCCATTTGCTAACGAATCGCTAAAATTTAAAGACTTGATTCGCTAACGAACCACAAAAATGTTGAAAGGCGATTCGATAGCAAATCGATGCTAAAAGCGTCCTCAATGGAATTTAACAAAGTCATGATTTCAATCGGTGCTTTCTTTAAGCATCAAGTCAATCTCTGATGCAGTAGGAACGAAACTATTCGAAAACAATTAAAACAGCGAATTGACGTTCGCTTGAACACTGAAGCTTTGATCGTTCTGTACGTGAGATTAATACATATTTTTCTGTACCAGTGATGTGATTTGGTGGGATTTCGGGCTCATTTTGAGATATTTGGCCTATTTGAGAACGTGTGGGATTTCGGATGCTTAGGTGGGATTTTCTACTGAATCATAATTTTTTTAAAGTGTAAATTAGCAAAACTGGTTGGTATCACTTTTTTGTAATCTTTCAAAATTGTTTGTTTAATTTCTGTTTCATTGATTCTAAATATGTAAGAAAGGGATATGTAATTATGATACTCAAATTAATGAAAATATAATCCTCATTTAAAAACTAAATTTTAAGCTCAGTTTTATTTTGATGCAATGAAAGAAATTTACGATTATTTTATACACTTAAGAGAGTTTTTATAAAAAACGCAGTGTTTAACTATTCGTATTTTTTTTTTTTTTTTTTGTGGAAAATTTGTTATATTTATTGAAAAACTTTATTATGTACATTATTAAACTATAAAATTATTATAACGTTAAAAAAATGTAGGGGAGGATGCCCGCCTACTAAACACGTTTTGGAGGCTATACCTTTGGTTTAAGGTATAATATACGTGTAAATATAACGAAAAAATCTTTTATTCTTCTTAAGAATATATAAAAACTTTAAATGCGATTTCCTCTAAACTAGTTTTTTAAAACGGTTCGATGGGTAACTCAAAATCTATTGGTTCAATTTCAATGATTTTTTTTGCATTTTGTTCGTTATTTTGTCCTTTAGGCATCCCTTCTAAATTTAAGTATCTATTTTTTTTTTGTTTTTTTTATATAAACAAAAAATCGCGCGAAAATGTATTTATTTTTCAAACTTTTTACTTCAACTTCCGCCATAATTAAAAAAAAAACTCCGGGGGTCTTCCGTAGGGGAGATGCTTAATATATGGTCTATGCTTTAAAATGTTATTTGCTTTTTTTGTTTCCGATACATGGGAAGGGCCATATCCATCGAACCGTTTTGGATGTCTTTTTTTCAATGCCATTTTCAGCGCCCTCTATATAAAAGTCAGAACTGTATTTAAAAAAAAAATATTTTTATAAAGTATTTTTTATGTACAATAACCTGTATAAATTAAAAAAAAATAATAACTTCTTATATCTTAAAAAAATTTTTTGAAAACAGCTCCTGTTTTTGGTTGCTACACGTTTACCTTAAGGCGGTCTTCTCATTGAGCAACTTTTTTTTTTTCGACTTTTGTTTTTTGCATTTATTTATAGCTTGGGTAGTTGTGAATATGCCCCTAAAAGGATTTTTAGAAATTCGAAATACTTTAGAAGATACAGCCTTTTTTGTGAAGCAAGGTCTTCGTCAAAATGAGCTATTTCAAACTTTACTTTAAACTTTAAACGCGTTTATCTCGAACCCACGTTTTTCGAAATGGCGGCCATGATATCTCCAGTTCAACTGAACCGATTTTCATGAAACAAAGTGGAATCGACGCAGAATTGTCACCATTCTCGGGTGAACCTCGACCATAATTTTAAAAAATTTTTTACTATTTTTTTTTTACACTAAGCTACAAAAAAAAAACCCGAAATTGAAATTTTTTTTTTGAATGGCCGCCATTTTGTCAAAAAAAATCACAAAATTAAGCTTGAGGTTCACCCGAAAATTACATCTATACTGATTATAACCCCGTTTTTTTTTTTCATTTCGGACGCTCCGGAGACCCGGAATCGTGGCCGCCGTGACGACACCTTTTTTTTTCACCACCAACTTTGAAGTCTCATTACTTTTTGAACAGCCCACGCATCGAGGCAAAAAAAATTTTTTTATTTACTTTGAACCTTTTGTAATACAATAAATAAAAAAAGTTTTCAATTATTCTTTGCGTTTTCAAATAAGAATTTTTTTAAAAAGGGTCCAAAAAACGGGTTTTGAATGAGAAGACCGCCTTAAAACATAATTTTTCAGAGCTCTTGGTTTCATTTGGAAGCTAAGTTCAATAACTAACAAGAATTTTAATCAGAATTTAAAATTTCCAAAAATTATAATTTTGGCAGTTGATCTAGCAAAAGTCTCGAAATCGACCGCTAAAGAAATTGGCCCTGCTACTGAACACCTAAAACAAATCGTTGAAAAAAATTAGAAAATGAAGTAAAAACACTTTTTGAGAGTTTATAAGAAGTTTATTCTATCAATAGTTCACAATGACTCACTGAACTTTAAACAATAGAGATTTGAATTCCTTTGATGGCTGCAACCATCGCATCAGAATTTATATTCGTTCTTTTCACTTTTTTTTTAGACGACGGCATTCTAAAATTTTATCTGAACATGGACGAGAATCACGAAAACTATTTTAACTAATTTCAAACACTATTTTCAATCATATAAATGACAATTTTTTACTTGCACGATTTCTGAATATTTGTTCGGAAGATGGACCAACGTTTTGTTCAGTAGGTGGGCAGGCACGCCATCATGATATGACGTGAAATATTTGTTCCCATTTCTCAATATTGTTCGATTGCTCGTCGAATTGTAAAAAATAAACATTAAATATAGAATTCTTCTCATATTCACCTTTTTTTATCGATAAGAAACACTCTGAAATTCACTAAATAGAGATGAACTATTTTTGCTCAGCTTCGTTTTATTCGAATATTTTATTTCTGAACGGCCGTGGGGCTAAAGCAGCACGCGCATTCTTCTCAATGATTTATCAAAAGTGAACATTCAATGAGATGTTACTGCGACACTTTACACATTGGCGCATCATACAGACGTCAGAACTCACAGTGTTCAGTAGAAGGTGGGCCTGTTCAGCAGGTGGGCATCCAATTTATTTCAAAAATTGCACAAAAAATCGTTATTGGTATAAATATTTGGATGGGATTTTTTGTGGGTTTTTCGTGTCATTTTGGTGGGATAAACAGATCTAAATCGGGATGTGATCGGGATTTTTTACTAAATCAGAAATACATCACTGTTCTGTACTAACGCAATCTCAAGTGCGCTCTTGTGATTGCATATTGTGAGAGGATTTTCCGTTCCGCAATCCGATTCACCTCCAAATTCATCATGCAATTAATTTCGCACGCTGCTTGCCCGCTGCTTACACGCAGTCGCAGCACGGGCAAGAATTGTGCCCACCCCTAATCTATATAACCGTAACAAATCTTGCTGATATGCTCGTGCAATATATCGTCGAGGGCCCGCTAAAATATTGATGGCGCATTTTTAAGGCCGAAGGGCAGACGTGTAAATTCGTATTTACCGTTGCAAACAGAAAACGCTGTTTTCTCAAAATCTTTTGGTTTTAATGGGATTTGGTGAAAGGCTGTTTTTAAATCTAGTACTGAAAAATAAGAGTTTTCGCCTAATTGAGACCTTACGTTATTAATTTCTGGTATAGGGTACCGATCTGAAATAGTTACAGAATTTAGTTTCCTATAATCTATAACCATCCTATATTGCTTATTACCTTCTGAGTCTGGTTTTTTGCTAACAACCCAAACTGGTGAATTATAAGGGGAACGTGAAGGTTTGATGATGCCATCCTGTAATAGTTTAGCAATTTGTTTTTCAATTTCAGATTTTAATGATACTGGCTATGGATAGAATTTAGTGTATACTGGAGAATCAGATGTCGTACGTATTTCGCCTACAACTTTTGTTGTACAGGTAAGGCTTTCGTCGGGTTCTACAAAGAGATTTGGATATTTTTTTACTATGTCAAGTGGTTGTCATGTATTTCCATTAAGTTGACTGGAGAAAAAGCTGCTTAATTTTTATTTTCAGGCCATTCTTTATTTGTAAAATATTTTGGTTAATATCAATGACGGCTTCGAGTTCCTTTAGTGTGTCATTGCCGAGAATGCCGTTTAAAGATTTTAATGTTGGCATTAAATAAAATTTTATTCTTTCTTTAGAATTGAATAAGCTTTGATTTCTACATTACTACCTGATTTTGCGTAAAAAATGTTTTCGTTAACTAATGGTTTCTTAATGAAATGTGGCTGAATATAATTTTTTGTTGAGCCTGTATCAATTAGGAACGTAGAGCTTATCATCCTAAAAAATGAATATCGCTAAACTCCAAAGGTTCGTTTTCAAGGATTGCAGGTTCTTCTGTGGATGCTATATAATCGTCCAAAGTTAGGTCCGCTTGCTCGTTTGCTTGTTCTAAAGTTGTCTCATAGTCGGGGTGTTCTGAGTCAATTTCGTGAAATTTTACGCTGGAGTTCGTTTACTGATGGTGGTGGTCTATCCGTGACATAATTAGTTTTTGGTCTATTCATATAATCAATTTTTCTGCTACGCATACTTTCGTCTATTTCCATCAGTTCTGGCCTGGGTTGAGGTTTTGCACCTTGGGGTCTAGGAGGTGGTTGTGTTTGGTAACCACGAGCCTGTTCGATCGTACGCATTTGTTGAGAATCGTTGAACTGCGGTTGGAAGAATGATTTTTGTGGTACGTAACGGGTTGTGAGGATAACATTGTCGGACGTTGGTAGGATAAAAAGTGAGGATTAGGTGTGAATTGCAGTTGCTGGTAACGGGGATAGATACGTGGTGGTAATAGTGGGGGGTTGGTTTTTTGGGTTATTTCTTCTCTCGATAAAGTTATTACTCTGAGCATAATTTGCTCGGTATGTTTGATTTTCGAGTTTAAAACATAAGTTTAGGGCTTGCGGAAAGTGCGCTGGCTCTCTCATTCCAAGAAGCTTGGGGAGGTCGCCATTCAGGCCTCTGATAAATGTATCAAGAGCCTTATCCCTACAAGTTTGTGTTCAGAGACCTAAAGATTCGTTTGATGCGTTTAAGCATCCGAGTTTATTTAAAATTAAAGATAAATGTTTATACATAGATGCGTTGATAGAATTTTTGCACTGGTAATTTGCCTTGTACAAGCGAAGTCATTTGATATTCGAGAGTTGAGAGATCTCTCTTATCTGCATAATGTAATGACAGGCATTTAGAAATAGCCGTCCAATCTAGAGGCGTATTATAAGATTCTAGAGCTATGTCGGCCTCTCCAACTATCTTGTTTCTAAATGTATTCAAAATACCATAATATCTAGGTGTACTTTTAGTTCTCTCGTGTATTTGTAATACACGCTCTACGCTTTTCCTCCATGAGTTGAACTCACCTTGCTTCCCTGAGAATTCTCGCAGACATTTCACAATGTCTGGAATTTTATCGAGGTCACCAAGTTCGTTCCTATATTCCTCATTGATAACTTGGTCACTAACTGTGCTAGGACAAGCATTAGGATTAAGAGCTGCCTGTACCAAAGCTGGTACATGCTGCCTTAACATCTGAGCAGTGATTTCAGAAATTATTGGCGCTAGTTCGCCCATTGAAATCATTCTCTGCTGAGGTTCAGCACTATTAGGGTTATTAAGGACTGGAGGACGAATCAGATTATTCGGATTTGACATTTTTCTCTTGATTAGAAGTAAGCTTTAGTAAACGAATTAATGAGTTTGATTTTTTTGTACAAAGTTGGCTTTAGAGCTTCTTTTGACTTAGTTTCCTTTTTTGAAAATTTTAATTTAAATTTGGTTATAAATATAATCTTATTTCATTTTTCAACTTTCTTAAAATAAATTTCTTTTTTTTTTCACAACATTAATTGCATTATTATTTTTTGTTTGTATTTAACTTTTTCTATTATTTGAACTAGCTTATAACAATTTGTTTGGTTTTTATATCTGTCACTTAATTCTATACATTTGTATTTAATTGGCTTACAATATAATAATGTTGACGAGCTGCATAGTGGTGTCTTCTAGAGATGTTTGCGCTGCTTGTTTCAGTTTGTGCAATTTTCCCAGATTTCTTGCAGGTTGGCTATTGATGATTTTGATTTGGTTTTTCTGATTAATCTCAGGTTTTTGCTCCCTTTGGTGATGGCAGACAGGCTAGCACGTAATGCTTCCTTTTTACCGTAGTTACTGGGGGGCCTTTATCTGTACTTGGTGTTCGCACTACTTAAGGGCGTCTTTTATTTAAAATTAAGCGCGGCTTTTTTCGGCATTTTTTTTTCTTTTTGCTGCGCTACTTAAGGGCTTTTGCAAATAAGGATACGCGTTTTTTTAAGGATAAGTTTTAAGTTTGCTCGGGCGCCAGTTAAATAAATTGTTTGTTAAGTTTGTTATTTAAAAAGCATCAGAGCAAACTCTGATGGCTGCTGCTGCTGCTGTTGTTGTTGTAACTATTGGTTGCTTTCTTATAAGTTCTCCTGCGTCAGCATAAATATTTTCCAACGCAACATGATTGCGAAATTAAGTGGAGCGGTCGATAACTTTGAGTTGCGAAAGCGCAGTATGATTGAAATGGATTATGAAATATGTGTAATTAAGCTTAATTTAATGAGGGCGGTTATTGACGGACAGTTTGCGTCGTTAACTACATTGGGTATGTTTGTCGTTAACTTGTATATTGCTTCGAAAGGGGTTCATCGAAGGTTCACTTTGAAGGTTTATATATGTACATAAAAACTGAGAGTATATGTTGTTTTTATATTAAAAATATTTGCTATTTACTATTAACATAGCCCTGCAGTAAACGTAACTAGTGCTGAACTAGCGAATTCACTAGTGCGTAGGCTACCACCACTAGTTCCACTTCCCTCTACTTGCCATGCGTTCAACTGGCGAATTTTATATGGACATGTCATAGGAAGGGGTGAATTGCTACCTTTTAAGCTATTATTCTCCAGTCACTTCACTAGTGCTAAAGTATTTACTACTTCTATAGTGCTCAAGGGTCAACTATTTCACTACTGTGTAAAAAGCAACTACGTAGCTAGTGCTTTTGGAGTTAATTCCTTAACTAGTGCAAAAGAACTAGCTAGCTCCCTAGTTAATTTTTTTTTTTTATAAATAAAAACAACCATTTTCGTTTTTGTTTTTTTTTTATTAAAACACTTCAAACATAATATTATATTATAATACATAATTAGTAGAATATATAACATTAAAATATAAATTAACACTAACTTGAACTTCAGTACATTTTATATGTAATTTAAGCAAATAATAGAAATTAAACAAATAAGTTATGAAACAAATAATAATAATTAAACAAAATTAAAGAAAAAATTAAATTCAGGAACATTTACATCACTACTAACCTAGTAAAAATAAACTGTATGAATAAACTGTAAAAAATGGATTTTACGTTGGGTTCGATTCTTTGGTTGATGAGTTTGCTTCGAAAAATCGTTTTTTCTGCAGCTGTATTGCTGTGCGTAATTTTTGTTTTATAACATTTTATACATTATTCACACTTTTTTCTTGTTTCACGTCACTTTAAAATTCTTATATAACGCTGAATTTAATTATAGCACTGAACTGCGTAAAAGTTAAAATTTTTTAACATAAAAGCAACAACATACATATGCCGCTAAGTCTGCTCTGTTTCTTTCAGTTTTCTAAGCAGTGTGAGCATGAAATTTATGAACTGACCTAGGGTCATTACCTAGGGTCAAAAAAGTAACTACACGCAAAGAAATTTTTCGTTTACCACAACTGAAAAATTCACCAACTATACTTCGTTTGCGAGCTGTATTTGCCGCAAACGAATATTCAGTTGTCACAACTTAAAAATATATCTTATATATATAAACTGCAAGCTATTTCGGTCATTATTATTTATTATATTAATAATCTTTCTCATTATGTCCGTCCGTCTTCTTATGGATTCCACCTCTGTTGCTATCTTCGTCCGCGTATTAAGCAAACTACCAATTTCCTTATATAGTAACAATTTGTCCAAAAAGTAACTCTAAACTATAAGCGTTATGTTTATACAACGAAGGGAAAAATAAACAAAATTTTCAGTTGGGAAAAACGAAGTTTTCAATTGCTGCAATTTAAAAATCACTCGCGTTTATGACAAACGAAATTCATTTCCTGCAACTAAATGACTCGTTTCTCACAACTGAAAATTTTGTTTATTTTTCGTTCAACGTTTATGACAACTGTTGAAACGTTTGCAATAAACGATTTCAAGCACGACAAACGAAGTTCGTTTGCGGCAAACTGGCGATAAACGTTTTTTTTCTTTGCGTGTAGTGACCAGTGTTGCCAGAAAATTTTTGAAGGTGTAGCTAAAAATGCTAAAAAAAGTAGATAAAAAGAGCTAAACAATTTTTTGTGTAGCTAAAAAAAGAAGCTAGTTTTTAAAAACAACTTCGTTACTATATTTTATTCATTCAGTTTAAATTTTTTTTTAAATTTTGTGTACATAAATAAAAACAACAAAAGGAATATATTTTTATATGCTAAGGTACATTTTGATAAGTAAAATACACTTTCAATATACTAATTATTTTTTTAAAACGGTTATGTGTTAATTAAAACAAAAATTAATTACAAGAAAAAGGCCAAAAAGTCTAGTTTTAAATAAATACATATATGTATGTATTAATATATATATGCAGGCACAGTTTTGTAGGTGTATACCATCACTTCAGATCTCAAATTCCATACTATCATTACTATTACTATCTCAACTATCGGAATCTTCATTTTTGTAAATATCTTCCCGTTTCATAAATTTTACGAGATCGTCATTTATAATGTAGTCGTGGCAACATTTGTTTATTTTTTAAGATATATCTTACCCCTTCATCCTGTATCACGAAATAGGCTTACTAACGATATGCAAAACACGATAAGGTTGGTTTATATATAGAAGAAAGTCGTGCTGATCGTTTCTTTTTTGTCGTTCATGCCTTGTTTCGTGATACGAATGATGGGCTTAACATACTGTGGAATTTGACATTAACAATTTAATTGAATTTCTTTGTTTTGTTTTTATAAGACTCATTATTGAAAACGTTCTCTTTTTCAGCGTTGCTTAGTGGTAAAAGTAAAAAATAAAAAACGAATTTATTAAGATCAGAGAAAGGGTTTTCGTTTAAAGCACCCTTCCATTCTCTTACTTCTATCCAAAAATCAATAGAAGACGATACTTTAGTCCATGAATAAATCCAATCTCCATTGGATTTCATTGGATGTATAAGTTAGAGATGTCACAAAATTACGAAAATATTGCATTTTTTAACCAAAAAAACTAGTAGCTAAAAGTAGCTAAACTCGAAAAATAAGAAGCTAAGAAAGTAGCTAGGAGCTAAAACACAATTTTTGGAGCTAAATGAGAAAAAAAAGAAGCTAAATCTAGCTACAAAGTAGCTAAAATGGCAACACTGCTAGTGACAGTATGCACTAGTGAAGTAACTAGGAATGTAGTAGCAATTGTATACTTTTAATACTACAGGGTTATTTTGCGATTTTTGGAAATGTCAAGGGGCTGAAAGGTTTTTCATGCGTTTTTATATTCTAAGAACGAAACTAAAAATATTTTTTTTTACGACAACGTTTACCCGTGCCAATCGGGCCCGAAAGCTTCGAAAAAATGTCCATATTCGACCATATTTGCTTTTAAATTTATTTATGTTATTAGAACTACTAGAACCTACACACAAAAAAAAATATCCTATTATTTTGAAAAGATGAAACAAAAATTCAAATAAAATAAAATTATAACGCAAGCTACCATAACATAACATTTCATTTCACAACATAACATGTATTCATTACACATGGAAATGTCCATATACTATATTTGGTTTGATCCCCAAACCCGTGACTGTGTTGTTACCCCATTATCCTTTCATTTGGACGAAACAAGTCTTAAAACATCGCTGCAGTACATCACAACAAGATTATTAATAAAATTTGTTAAGTCCTGATAAGTTGCTAAATTGTTAAAGTAAGCAGCTGTTGCCGTGAAAGCACCTGCTAAGACATTTTACAATCAAGTGCTTAACTGATATGCCAAAATCAGCACTTGGCTAATAAATAAATCCATAAGTGATTAAAACGCTTAATTTCATAGAAGTATTACTTTTTTAACTCAACCATTTTTAAATAAGTTGATTGCAAACCGAAATAGATTTATTTTGCAAAAATTGTAGGCAAATGTTACTTTGGCAACTTTCAATGCAGCAATAGATATGTGGTTTTAATTACTCGTGAAACCAGTACACAGAAAACAAAAATTAACACTTTTGATATATTTGATGAAATATTGTTTGTCTCTATCAACTCCGCTACAAAATTTTTACAAAAATAAAAAAAAATAAATAACTGGCCATTTCAGCCATTAAAAGGACTTTTACCTAGCTTCTTATGGTTTAAGGTAAACGTAGGGTTTAACGCCGCCTCCGAACGACGATGAACGGAATGTTCTTGTTCTCAAGAAGTTTTACATGGCATTTTGATTACTCTCTGAGGTTTGCCATTGTCTGCAGAGAGGTGGCGGCCGTACAGAAAAATTATTTTAATTCAAATAATTTTCTGTCGCTGCTGGGGTTCGAACCTGGGTCTCCAAGTTCGTTGACATAGCGGCCACGCACTTTAACCAACTACGCCACGGACGGCACGGCATTCAAAGTCTTAAGCAGTCAATAAAATGTGTATTTGTAAAAACATTTTCGTTATAGTTACAAAATACATGTAGAAAATATTCGCTTTTTTTTTTTTGATAAAGTCACTTTGTATGGGAGGTAGGCGTTGTTTTCATCCGATTTGGTTGAAATTTATACTCAGAGTGTATATTAAATATCAAGCTCATATGCAAAATGTCAAGTCCATATATTAATTTTTGTGGAATTCTAAGAGATTTTACCGTGTTTTTAAAGTCCCTTTGTATCGGAGGTATGCGTGGTTTTCATCCGATTTGGCTCATTTTCGAACTTGACCTTTATTTTTTAGATAAAAGTTTAAATATCGAATTCGTGATGATAGCTTGAAAATAACAGACAGACAGACGGACAGACAGACACACGGACATGGCTTAATCGACTCCGGTGGTGATGCTGATCAAGAATATATATACTTTTTCATACATACCACGCCTCCTTGTAGGCGTTACAAACGGTGTGACAAAATTAATATACCCCTTTTACAGTTTTTAAACGTGGGGGTATAGAAATTATGTCATCATGGGGAGAGCCCCTAAAAAATCCATAATGCACCATTATCCAACGGAGTTGCATTGAATTATTACTCGGTGAGTATATGAGCTAAGGTAGATTGAATTTTACGGCAGCTGTAAAAAAATGTTTCTTTGATCTCATAATGAAAATAAAAAAAATAAAAAATTTTTGAAACTACGAAACCGCGGAGGCAATCGCTAAATACAGTAAAAATACTACAAAAATTAACGTAGCAGGGAATTATAACTCCATGACTACTGGCGCTACGGAACGACAGTAAAGTTTAGGTTTTCGGTAACGCGATAAAAATATAAAAAAAAAACTAGTAAGAAATGATCTTCAACTGGAGCGAAGTTAAAATACGCCTTCGGACGAAAAGATTTTCGTAATAGTTTTAAAGGAAAATATTTGCTTTTGTTTTTTGATAAAGTCAGTTTGTATGGGAGGTAAGCGTGTTTTTCACTCGATTTCATTGAATTTCATACTCAGAGTGCATATTTAATATTAAAGCTTATTCGCAAAATTTCAAGTCCATATATTATTTTTTGTGGAATTAAGTAAAAGAGATTTTACATTTTGATAAAGTCACTTTGTATGGGATTAGGCGTGGATTTCATCCTTTTTGGCTAATTTTCGAACTTGATCTTTATTTTTTAGATAAAAGTTTAAATATCGAATATACTGATGACGGTTTGAAAATTACGACTAAATCAACTAATGGCTAAATCAACTCGGGTGGTGATACTGATCAAGAATACGTAAAATCAATTAAACAATAACATCCACCGTTTCTAATTAATAAATATTTATTATTGAATATCTTTTAAAAAGAATAAAGGTTAAGGAAATAAAAAAGTTAAATTAGACATCTGCACGGCTCCCGCAATTTGCGCCCGATGAACTTACACCCAAAAAAAAAAATGATAAAAAAGCTCGAAATTCTCCATACAAAATCGGGTATATTATCCTAGAAAAAAATACCCCACATTTCGGGTGATTTTGTCATGTTTTTGGGTGTTTGTGCAAAAAAATGTCGGGTGTTTTTTCCAAATATTTGAAATGAAAGAAACACTCGAAAAAATGTAATTTAGGCCAGAAAAAAGAATTGGAATTTTTACCAAAATAAAAAAAAAACGCCCGAAATTTTTTTGAATCCCAAAAAGTTCAGAAATATCAAATTCCTTGTGATGAAATGGTTTGCCCTTGTACAGAAGGTAAAAACACAACGTATCGTATAAAGGCAAATTATTTTAATTTATTCGGACTAATTTCCTTGAAATCCGTGTTCATGGAATAACATTAAAAAAAAATTAAAGAAATCTTTGCAGATATTTTCACAGAGGAACATTAATATTGCTCAAATCTGTTCTTTTATATTTTGATTATCTTATAATAGCAGTGCAGCTGAGCACACGTATCGTGGCGGATCACCCGACTTAAGTTCGCGTGAGCGAAGTTAATAAAAAAAAAATGAAGTATTTTGTTGCCTTCCACTGGCAACTTAATAAATCAAAAACAGCAGTTTAGTTAAACTGTTACAGCCTTATTCATAAACACATTTTAGAGGCAGCGTAACTTTAAACGGGCTTTAAACAAGAAAACGTTATTCATAAATATTTTTCGCAGTTGTTTAAGAGCTGCGTAACTGAAACGCCGAAATTGGCGTTTAAAGACTGCGTTAATACAACCATGATTTTTTTTTGTCTTTTCGTTTAATATCAAAGACATTCTCCATATGCGCCCTTTGCAGTATTTTTTTATGCGGCGGCCATTGCAAATCCATAGAACTTCTTAATGGCGAAATCGCAATACTGCGTTAGGTCCAGAGCTGCGGAGTCGGTTCAAAAAATCACGACTCCGACTCCGCCAAATATTGAAAAACCGACTCCGACTCCGACCATAAAATAAAAATCATTTCATTTTTTTATGCATATAATTTGTATGATGTATCTTTTTAATAAGGAAGTTAAAAATATGAGTAAAATAATTCAAATTCAATTAAATTTAACCCTCAAACAGCTGACTGTTAACTTACTCCTATTTCGGCGGACTGGTTTACATTTGTAAACCCATATATAATCCTCATTCGCAGCCTGCGCAGAACGTTATGCGGAACACACGTTCAATCCATTGCAACGCGACAACAGCTGCACGCTTACCGAAGCTTACCGTTATTCGCAGCGTTGCCAGATTTTTTTACAATAACATAAAAATTAACGTAAAAAAATAAAAAAAAAAAACAAGAAAAAATTTAATATATTCTTTCAAACCTGAAATATTAAAAAACTCTTATTTGCACTACAAGTCATTTCAAAAAACTATGAAACTGTTTAAAAAATTGTTGTTTAAATTAAAAAATGTGAATATGGCAACGTTGATTATGCGCAAGACTGTTATTTACCCTGCAAGAAGACGCTGCACGCTTACCGTTATGCGAAACACACGTTCTATTCATCGCAAAGCAACAACTGCTGCACGTTAACCGTCATGCGCACAATTGAACAATTGTTTCCGTTTAGAGACCGAGTATCTTTCAAGCAGGACATTCCATCGAATCCTTAAAAATATGGAATAAAAATTTGATGGGCTACCAATGCTGCCACTCATTATCCACGAAGAGGCGACATATACTATGGCCGTCAGCCTGGTCAGCCGATGACCAGTAATATTGGCACTAATATAGTGGAAGCACTCGTCAAACCATATTGGAGCTCTGGACGAAACATCGCAATGGATAATTTTTTAACTGAATTGGATTTGACTCATCAGTTGATGGGCAAAAAGTTGAGTCTCGTCGGCACAATGCGCAAGAACAAGCGCTGTATTCTCCAAAAAATGCATTGGACTCGTGACAGAAAAGTGGGCGAATCTGTGTTCGCCTTTCGCCAAGACGTCACATTGGTCTCTAACTGTTCAAAGCCAAATAAAAAATGGTTTATGTTTTGTCCTCGATGCATTCCAACAACGCCATTGATGCAAAAACTGGGAAACCAGTAATAATTATGGAATATAACCATACAAAAGCTGACGTGGATACCATGGACCAAATACTTGGCAATTATACGTGCAAGCGGAAAACGCGTCGGTGGCTATTAACTATGTTTTTCAACATGGTGGATTTGACGGCATTGGACATACGTGCTGTATTCTAAAATGTATGGGACCAGTAATCCTCGACGCAGCATCCTTATTGAATTGGCGAACGATTTGGCCACTCCGAACATCAGGCGTCGAGCACAGATTAGCCACGTCAATCGTTGGCCTCATGTTCGAAATGCGATGCTGGACATGCTGGGCACCACGAGTCTTCCATGGGAGCATCCACCGCAACAATTAAAAGCGAATGCAGGCACAGGTATCAAAGGAAAGTGTGTGTTTTGCGCAATAGAGAAAAGACAACGCGTAACCCGAAAAATTTGATCTTGTTGCGCCAAGAAGGTGTGTGATACGCACTGTGTCACGATTACAAAGTGCCCGGAATGCAAATAAATTTTTAAAACTTTCTCCTTATAATTATTTATAATAAATCTAATATAATAATCTAATTTATTCGAATTTCAAGTAAAATATGAATTAAAAAAAAAAATAAAAAAACAATGAGTTTTTTGAATATGTTTACAAATGTAAACCAGTCAGCCGTTTAGCAGGTAGTCTTGAAAAACATGCAATATAAGGTAAAAAAAAAATGTTTCACACTTTTATCTTCTTTTATTCAATTTAGAATTGAATTTGTAGTTCTCTTATGAAGTTTCAAGAAATTTGAACAATTTAAATATAAAAAAAAATGCTTCAAAGTCGGAAAGTTTACATTTGTAAACTGTCAGCTGTTTGAGGGTTAAAATAAAATAAAGGGTAATTTGTGAGAAATGTTTTTCCCAAATAACGTACGTTTTATGGTCGTCATAATCGACCCACCGAACAGACTATTCAAGGTATTGTGACCAAATTTCACTTTATTGGACATTATCCACCAACCCGTATGCGGAGAGTGCGTAATGGGAGAATATTACTGCTGTATCGGGCAATGTCAATGAAGATCGCGATATGTCGATAAACGTCGCCATTCTCAACAATTGGGCTTGTGTTATTGAATCACCTGGAACATTTTACGAAACGACATCGGTATGAAACCATACAAAATAAAAGTGTACAAGAAATGAAGCCGGGTGACTTACCCTAACGTCGTTTGCTTAGTGAATGGGCCTTAGAAAAGTTGGATGAAGATCCATTTTTTTATCGAAAAATTGTCTTTAGTCCCGAAGCTCATTCTTGGCTCAATGTGTACGTCAACAAACAGAATTGCCGAATTTGGTCTGAAGAGCAGCCAAAGGCAGTTCAAGAGCTGACAATGCACCCTGAAAAATGCACTGTTTGGTGCGGTTTGCTGGCCGGTGGCATCATTGGACCATTCTTTTTTAAAAATAATGAAAATCACAACTATACAATCAAAATGGAAAAATTGGACGGTGCCACATGCCACATGGCACGCGATACCATGGACCTATTAAAAGGCGAGTTTGGTGAGCAATTAATCTCACGTTTTGGAGCAGTCCAATGGCTGCAACGATCATGAAATTTGACCCCACTAGACTATTTTTTTTATATTAAGTGAAGTCTCTCATGTACAGGGACAAGCCAGCCCCAATTGCAGCCCTGGAATAAAACATAAATTGGAGATTATGCATGGACCACCTCAGGCGTAGCCGCGGGTAACATTTAAATGAAATAATCTTTAAAAAGTAAATGACAGGTATTGACGTATTTGATGACAAATTTAGTTTTTTGTTTTTCAATTTTCAAAAACCAAACTCCCTTCAAACACATCAACTAGATCAACAACTGTTTGATGTCAAACCGCAAAAAATCAAAACTTCTTGATATTTGGCAATTGATTGATAAACTGGTTGAAAAACTAGATATGGTACCTCAAGTACCAACAGACGACTTATTATTAATAAGACTCCGACTCCTTCACCCAAAAATCCTTTCCGACTCCGACTCCACAGCCCTGGTTAGGTCGGTCGTGCGTTGACAGCTCGAGTATAAACTCACGTGTTCTTATGCAGCAATTCGCAATTCGATCTCAAACTTTGATCGAAAATGTCATACGAAGGGGTAAATTACGATGAAATTACGATCTAACGAGATGAGTAGAGAAAAATTCTACTCGGTCGTGCGTTTGATATTTCTTGCTATAGCAGAGTTGCATTTTCGTTGAAAGAGCTTAGTATGTGGGTGTTTTATAGTTTCACTGGCAAAGAAAGATTTTCATGCGATTTCGTTTATCATCGTTGGAATTTATGATTTATATAATGTTTTTTATAACTCATGCTGTTATAGCAATACTTATTGCCATACTTTTCACGAACCGCTTTAACCCTTCGGAGGGCGCGCTCTGAAAAGTAACATAAGAGGGCGCGCCGCGGCAAATTTGCCGCAAGGTAGTTTAAATAGTTTCGACTGGAATTTTTCCTATTTATAGCAAAAAACAATTTAAATAAAACAAGCCATTGCTTTCTATTGATTTAAAAATTTTTTTTTTTTAAGCATTTATTTTTTTAATTCTTATTCATTATCGGTTACAGAGGCATTACACATTCATACATTCAACACATTCCGAAATTTGCTTACAATGTTTTTTGCAGACATTTTTATTACAGTTATTACAACAAACTTTTGTTCTATTATTTTTGTGCGGTCGACAAATATAACAAACTCCTGATTTCGATTGTTGTTGCGCAGCTAGTTCGCTTCGATGTAGATTTAAAAACATCAATATATCCTTAGGTAATTTTTGTACTTATGGTTTATTGATATAACGTAACAAAATTTATACCCAACACAATAAAAAATTACACGTTTTTATGCACGTGCCTATACTTTTTACTCACACAAAACAATAATAGAAATTTTCACCTTCATCAAAACACTTTTTTCCAATTAACTACAAAAAATGTTTGCAAGTTACACTTGATTTTTTTGTTACACGAGAAGGCGCGCCGCGGCAATTTAGCCGCAAAAACGAGACACTAATTTTTAAACACAAATAACACCTAAACAAAATATCGTAGCAACTAGCAGTTAACGGTAAACCACACTGCATCTCAAAACTTACAAAGTCACTTGAGTAGCAGCGGCCAGCTACCATTATAAATACTTGAAAACACAAATAAAACAGTTTGCGGCTAATTTGCCGCGGCGCGCCCTCCGAAGGGTTAAGCGCGATATATTAAAGGCATTTATATAGAAAATTACGGGATTGAGAATTATGGGGAAAACAACTTTTGTGGGATTTCTTGCATGGCTGGTTTAATTGGCATCATCTAAGTGGCAGACGAACGACCTACTAACGCAATACTGAGAGTGCAAAATTCGAAGGTCGTGCGTTCTGACAGTTAATCTCGTAAAGTTTTTGAAACGCGTCGGTATAAAGTACGATCGGCGCACGACCGACCTAACGCAGTATTGCGATTTCAGCATAATTTTTTTAGAAATTTTCTGTAGTTCAGACACAAACCTTACAAATATAAGCAGCGAATGAAAAAATATTTATGAATAACAATTTAAGGTTGCGTAGAGGTTGCGTATAGCCTTAAACAGTGCGTAACTAAACAAGCGTTGAAGGGTTGTTTAAGGAAATCTATTGAATAAGGCTGTTAATGTTTTATGCACCTTGTATGTAAGCAATCGCAGCCAAGTTAATAGCAAAGCCTTATTGCATCATCTCTAAGAATTTGAATTTGCAACTTGAGCATCAGAAGTTGAGAAGCAGCATAAACGAACACACATACAATTGAAAAACAACAAAAAGGCCAGTAAATACTTTCATCATTTAACTTAAATTTACTTTTTACAATACTTTTCAATACAAATTTGAATAATAAACAAATTTCAAGTTCCTAAGAACTCTTGCCTTTTAATTTTGGTTTTGTCACTGACGCTTCGCCTTTACATTAGTTTTTTCAATTTCATGTACGTCGCTTATTGCTGCAGAAAAGAACACTGGAATAATTTAAAGTATTTTTTAAATTGCGCGTATGGCTCCGCCCATAAATAATTTAAGAAATTCAACTCCATCGCAACGAAAGCAAAGTGAAGCGCCACCGTCTTCATCAGAATCGGAGTTTGAGGATTCGATTGGAGAAAAAACAATCATGTCGGAAACTGCAACACAACAGCACACTGCCACTGTTGAGCAAATGTCTGCAATTTTAGCCAGCCTTAATGCACTAAAACTTTCTCTGGAAGAAATACGCCAAAATTAGGTCGAGTGTCAACGAGATATTGAACGTTTGCGGAGTAAGATCACTTCACAACAGCCAGTCAGTCCTTCAGGACAACTACAATTACAGACAGACGTCAACGCCGACGTCAACTCATGGCCAACTGCTGCTTCAAGCCCACCACTTCATGTATGATTCCGGAGAGGGTTCCAAATGTGAGCCTGTATGATTTAACAACGTTCTCAGGAAACAGAGGAATGGCCACTATTCATAGCAAATTTTCGTGACACAACAGCTACCTTTGGTTACAATGATAGGCAAAATTTGATGCGTCTTCAAAAATGTCTTCATGGAGCTGCAAGAGAAGCAGTTGCATCAATGTTACTTTACCCAAACCCCGTTTCACAAGCCATCGAAGAATTGCAGTTCCGATTTGGAAGAACATTATCCACGCCTGAGTATATATTTCATTTAAATATTTACGTGGATAAATCAAATATTACGCTTACAACTCGTTTTTTCCCGTATCTAAATTTTATTTATGCCATACACTGACACACATATTCCATACAGCTGCCAAGCAGCCGCCAAGCAGCAGCAGCATAGCACTCTGTTCATGTGCTATGCTGCTGCAGTTTCTTCGCACCAGCAGTTGCAGGTTTCTTATAGTTCTCATTTAGTTAATGTTGCAAGGGTAATATAGCATGAATATTTGGCAAATATGATTTGTGAGTGCGGAGGTGAGTGCGATGCATGATGAGTTCATGTAAGGTGGAGTGACAACTCGGTATTTTCTCAAGAATGTCACTCCACTCTACATGATTTCATCATGCATCGCACTCACCACCGGACTCACAAATCATATTTTCACAAAGAGAAAATAAAATATACCACTAAATGGCGTTTGATATGGACAGAGCTCGTGGGAAATATTCAAATAAATTGTTTTTCAATTTCAATATTTTTATATAAATTTTTCTTGAATGCAATGGTTTTATTTTCAAATAGTAAATATTTGAAAGATATTTAAATATATTCGTGCATAATTTTAATATATTTTTTATTAATTCTGTTTAAATATTTTAATAATTTATTTAATTAAAAAAGCATTAAAATAAATTTTAAATATTTACGTAGTCGATTTAAGTAAATGCATTATTGGTGCAAAAATTACTTGCTTTTTGGATAAATTAAAAAAGTTTTTGGATAAATTAAATATTTTTTTCCCTTAGTGCAGTACTGACCTGTAGCACTGCATCAGTTTCGGAATTATTCAGAATCTTGCCTGTAACACTCTATGGACCTTTCGGAAAAGAAGTTGTTTTTGCCATGTTTGACGATGGGTCCGCTATTTCAATTTTGGAAGAGAACGTCGCAAATCGTTTTGGCCTCAAGGGCAGAAAACAACCCTTGACGTTGCAGTGGTATGGTCAGAATCAAGTCACGGAGCAATCATCAAAGGTAAGCCTTGAAATCGGAGGACTTGAAGTTAGCAACAAATTTGCCATATCAAACTGCCGCACAATTCGCAACCTGAGCCTGGCATCGCAATCATTCTCTAAAGGTAGTTTTTAGCACCTAAAATGTTTGCCATTAGATGACTACGGCAATGCTAAGCCAACATTACTACTTGGTTTACACAACGTGCACCTTGGTATCGCATTAACAATCGTACAGGCTGAAGTCACCATGCCTGTAGCCGCAAAAACCAAACTTGGGTGGGTGGCCTTCGGCCCAACCAACAAGCCTGCAAGTAAAAATTTTTCGATTCTTCATATGTACGTGAAAGTCGCCACATGAACGAGCTGCACAATGTTGTTGCAGAATATTTTGCCACTGAGAACTTTGGCACAAATTCTACCTGCGCTTTAGTAGAGTCAGATGAGGACAAACGAGGTCGTCGAATACTGATAGAAACAACAAAACATATTGACAAGGGCTTCGAAACTGGCTTGTTGTGGAAACAGTACCCGCCTGCGCTGCCAGCAAGTTATGAAATGAACGAGAAGCGCCTCTTGAGTATAGAAAACAAGATGCGCCGTGACCCTTAAAAACACATCCGAGGTTGATCTCAATAGTCTTGAGCATCCTGTCTGGTACCTACCGCATTTGGTGTCCAAAACCCTCACAAGCCTGGAAAGTTACGCATAGTATTCGACGCCGCTGCTGGAGTCAAGGGTAAATCCTTGAATACAGAGTTGCTCAGAGGACCAGAGCAAGCAAAGTCACTTCTGTCGATTTTGTTCAAGTTTCGACAGGGCGTTATTGCTGTAGCCGCCGATATCCGGGAAATGTTTTCCCAAATTCAAATACGCCAAGAAGACCATCACGCGCAAAGATTTCTATGGCGCGACGGCGACCCCAAACTACCAATTCAATATCATGCGATGACATCGTTAATCTTCGGTGCTGCCTGCTCCCCCTGTTGTGCTGAATTCGTAAAAAATCACAACGCCGAAGAATTTCGTGAACAATTTCCCGAGGCCTCTGCTGCAGTAATAGAGTATCATTATGTCGACGACTTTGTCTGTAGCTTTGGCACAGAAGCTGAGGCTGAAAAATTGTGTATGGAAGTAGTTCACATCAACAAAGAGGGTGGCTTTGAACTTCGAAACTTTATCTCAAATTCCAAAGCCGTGCAGGCTACACTGAACAACGCGCCCAGTGAATCGTCAAATACAATAGATATGGAGTGTCAGAAATCAACTGAAAAAGTGCTAGGGATGTTTTGGAATACATTAGATGACACCTTTATATTCAAATCACAATTTCATCGTGTACCTCAAGATGTGCAAGTTGGGTCACGAGTGCCAACCAAAAGGAAACTTCTCGCAATCGTGATGTCAGTTTTTGATCCATTCGGTCTACTAGCTGATTTTTTGATATTTTCAAAAATTCTTATGCAAGAGACCTGGAGAAGCAGCATTCAGTGGGATGAAGCCATTCCTACTGAAATTCACAACAAATCGATTACCTGGTGGCGAGAATTCGAAAATGTGAAAAGCTTCCAAATCGCTCGATTTTATTCATCACATATGCTGACATCACTTGAAATCCAGTTACATTTGTTCGTCGACGCTGGTCAGATCGCCTTTGCCGCTGTAGCATATCTCCGAATCAAGCACAGTGACGGTGTTGATGTAGCCTTTGTTGCTGGGAAAACCCGAAATGCACTGCAAAAGCGGCTATCAATTCCACGCTTGGAGCTTCAAGCCGCCATATTGGGCACCCGTTTGAGCAGAATTATTTTGCACAGTTACAATGTGCAAGTGTCCACAATCACGTTTTGGAGCGACTCGCAGATGGTGCTGCAATGGATCAACTCATCCACACGCAAATATAAGCCTTTCGTAGGCCATCGAATATCCCAAATACTTGAAAGTACGTTACCCTCATAGTGGCGATGGATGCCTACAAATTTCAACTCAGCAGATGCCGCAACACGACCAGCTTCCCCGCCAAAGTTTCAATACAATGGTCTATGGGTTCGGGGCCCTGACTTTCTTCGAGACTCTGAAGAAAATTGGCCGAATAAACAAGTCTCACGACCACAATACTTGCTAGAAGAAGAAATCAGACCATGCCTGCTGCTACAATCTAAGGCAAGTAGAGATGTTATACAGTTTAATAAATTTTATTCATTTTTAAGGCTAAAACGTACTGTAGCCTGGGTACTATGCGCCAAAACATTGTGGTGCCGATCAAAAACGAATGAGAGTCGAGTTTGTGGGCCCCTCACCGCAGCTGAAATAAATGATGCTGAAAAATGTATATGCCAAATGGTTCAGATGCAATGTTGAGGAAATGCTGAGGAGATCGTCTGTCTCCAAACCGCCAAGCCTGTCTCAAAGAAAAGCCCGATCTATGCATTGTCACCGTACTAAGATGCAGATGGTCTTGTTCGAGTCAAAGGCCGCAACGATGAAGCCGCATACTTGCCTTTTGCTGCTAGGCGCTAAAGCGGAGAATATTTTAAACTCCAGGCCACTAACAGAAGTTCCAATTGCATCGCAAGACGAGGAACCGTTAACCCCAAACCATTTCCAGTTGGGTGTGTCAACTCGACCCAAACGCCTCATCCATTTGATACCCAAATTTGCCTTCGAAAGCAGTGGCGGATCGCACAAAATCTTAAAGACCGCCTTTGGAAAAGATGGGTCAATGAATATTTGCCGTCCAAAATGGCACAATAAAACTATTCCGCTCAAGATTGGTGACTTAGTAATCATCTGTGAAAGCAGTCAACCACGCAGTCATTGGCCAAAGGTTTGAATCACTCAAGTATTTTCTGCCAAAGATGGGCAAATCCGATTTGCCGAAGTTAAAACCAGCAGTGGAGTTCTTCGTCGTCCAACCTCCAAGCTGGCCATCCTGGCTATTGATGGTGAATCCCAGACAGATTCACGGGTGGTGGAATGTTAATGTTTTATGCACCCTGTATGTAAGCAATCGCAACCAAGTTAATGGCAAAGCCTTATTGCATCATCTCTAAGAATTTAAATTTGCAACTTGAGCGTCAGAAGTTGAGAACCAGCATAAGCGAATACACATACAATTGAAAAACAACAAAATAAATAACTAGCCATTTCAGCCCTTGAAAGGACTTTGACCTGGCTTCTTATGATCAATTGTGTTGTGCGTGTTATTAAGTTTGTACACAATTGACCGAGAAATAGACCTACAGGCTTAACGCCGACTCCGAACGGCGATGAACGAAAATGTTCTTATTCTCAAGAAGCTTTACATGGCATTTTGATTACTCTCTGAGGTTTGCCATTGTCTGCAGAGAGGTGGCGGCCGTACAGAAAAATTATTTTAATTCAAATAATTTTTTGTCGCTGCTGGGGTTCGAACCTGGGTCTCCAGGTTCGTTGACATAGCGGCCACGCACTTTAACCAACTACGCCACGGACGCAACCAAACAACAAAAAGGCCAGCAATTATCAGCTTTCATCATTTAACTTAAATTTACTTTTACAATACTTTTCAAAACAAATTTCAAGTTCCTAAGAACTCTTGCCTTTTAATTTTGGTTCTATCACTGACGCTTCGCCTTTACATAAACGTTATAATTTATTTTGAATCAAAGATTGAATTGTAGTTACATATATATATTGATATTTTGATGAGTGCACAAAAAAGAATACGTTGTAAGTTAAAACTTAAGTTGTTGTGAAATAATTAAAATATAAAGTAGTAGGTATTGATGAGTAAGCAAAAGAATGCGAGTTGTTGTGAAACAATTAAAATACAAAGTAGAACATATTAAGCTATTGGGAAATAAGTTATTGTGAAATAAAGAATGGAAAGTGTAACAATAAACTATGTGTACTACTTATAATACTTGTTGCTGGTTGTAGTTGTTGTTGTTGTTCTTGGCGGCTTCGGTGGTACTTCAGTAGCGTAGGTGCTAGTGGGATTCGTGGGGTTCATAACTCTCGCGTCACCCATCACCCCGGCCCCTACCGTTCCGACGTCCTTTTTTGTTTTTTTTTTTTTTTTTTGAGTTTACTCCTTTAGAATCGATTTCATATATAGCCCATGGCATAAAATTTTAAAACGAGTGAAATTAATTTACAACTCAGTATGCACAAAAACTAAAGCGGATCCGTTTCGAACCCGTTACGAGTCCGTCAGCGCGGAATTCGCTCGTTTATGTTTCGATGGACCCGATTCGAACCGGTAACAAATCCGCTTATAAAATAAAAAAAAAACCATTTTATAAAAACGCAACCCGTTTCGGATAAAATATACGAAGTATGTCCGTCTCGAATTCGAAACACATCCGTATGGCACACAGGGAATGATCTTTCGACGCAATGAATCAACAATGCTATGCACATTTTAGTGAGGCAACTAAGAGCTTAAATTTATAGAAAGTGTGAGAGCGAGAGAATAGTTTTAAGAAAAGCAAGTATTGCATATTGTGCATATTAAGATGAAGATTTCTTAAAAAGGGCTTATTTTTATTTGACGTAACTTTAAAAATCGATGTTATTTGTTTACCAATCAGATCAGGGTCTTCAGGTGCATTTATAAAATTGTTTTTCAAAAGAATTTTTATTTTTATTTATGCCTTAAAAAAATAAAAGCCTAAAAAATACTTCTTTGTTAAAAATTTTAAAAGTTAAAAGATAACTAAAACTTTCTGGCTTTAAGTAAAAAATGCACACTCAAACCCGGCCTCTGCACTATATGCCAAATATTAACGAGAAGTTATAAATTGTGGCGTCCGTGGCGTAGTTGGTTAAAGTGCGTGGCCGCTATGTCAAAGAACCTGGAGACCCAGGTTCGAACCCCAGCAGCGACAGAGAATTATTTGAATTAAAATAATTTTTCTGTACGGCCGCCACCTCTCTGCAGACAATGGCAAACCTCAGAGAGTAATCAAAATGCCATGTAAAGCTTCTTGAGAACTAGAACATTCCGTTCATCGCCGTTCGGAGTCGGCGTTAAGCATGTAGATCTGGTTCTCGGTCAATTGTATAAGTTAAAATTGAAAGAGTCCTTTTAGTTTTAATATAAATTTTATTTCCTGAATTTATTTATTCAGTTCGGAGTTTCAATTCTTTCTAATTTTCGTTATAAAAATATTTTTCTTTTTTTAAGTTCAAAACAAAAAAATTGAATATAATAAACAAACAAACTTAAAATTATTTTAACAAGTAGAACATAGTTCAAGTGGGTGTAACATTAAACAAAACAAAACAAACAAGATATTTTGGCTTGCAAAGCTGTTTCCTTAACTACTCCCCCCTTTAAAGAGGAGTCGTCCCGACTTCTTTAAGAAAGAATCAAACAATGTTGAAATGAAGATTTGACCAATTTTTTAAGTTGTGTTGTAGCTGACCAAAATCTCGTTGCATTCAGCCAATGGGTAGTAACATTTTTGAATTTTGCTGCTCTTTTTGTTTGTAAATATCAGTAATGTTGAATGAGTTACATGGTAGATATGTAAAAGCTTACATATAAAGTTATAAATTCTAAGATATTTTAGGAGATTTTGATTTATAAATTAATTGAAAATTATAATTTTTAATTAAAAATTAATAATTATTAATAACAAAAAGAAAGAATATAATACTTAGTATTAAAGAAATTGTTCGAAATTCACTTTGCACTCTAAATTTAGTAGTTTTGTTAACAACATTTTTATTTATATTCTGTAGTTGTTTTGTATTTACCAATTTAGAAATAGTACGGTAGTAGTTAAGATTTTGTTGATTTGTATTCTGTAGTTGCTATGTATTTACCAATTTAGAAATAGTACGGTAGTAGTTATGACGTTGGCATGTAAAATCAAGATGAATCAAGGTGAAAAATGTTACATCGCCATTAATTACAGTTTATAATTTATGTGGAAGTATTAACAAATTTTTTAAATAAACTACAAGTTTCTCAAACGAAGTTTTATCGAAGATTATCTTTATGAATTCTTTTCCCATCTATTAACACCGTTGTTCCTAAATCTCTTTCAATACTTTTTTCAATATAAATCTTATCAAACTTATTTCCTAATCTTTTATTTCGCCGTAAGAAAACTATCTCTCCAGGCTGATAAGTTTTTGTGGTCCTGTTCTCATTAAGTCTACTTAATGTTTTTTCTTGAGTCAAAATTAACATCTCTTTTATTTCCCTAATTTTTTCAGGTGAACAGTTTTGGAGCACATCAATCGGTTTGGCATTTATGACTGAGTGGATGCTGCTGTTGTACTTGTGTGTTGCTAACAGTATTAAATCCTAAGTTTCATTTATCTCTTGCTGTATTTTAATACATCGAGCTATTTCTAGAAGAGTCGAATGAAACCTTTCAATATGTCCATTGCTTTCACTGTGAAGAGTAGGTATAAAAAATTGTTCTACGGCAAAATTATCCCTTAGCATACTTTTTATCAAATTAGAATGAAAGGCTTTTTCATTGTCTGCAACGATTATTTTTGGGTTTCTAAACTGTCCTAATATTTCTAACAAGGCATCTTTTATATCAATTGTAGACCTTGACGTAATTGGCTTAACTATGGCAAATTTTGAAAACTTGTCGATGCAAGTCAAAAAGTGTTGCTTAGCTGTTATTAAAATGTCTATATGAAGTATTTCGCCTGGAAGATTTGGGATCGGAGTTTATCCAACCGCAGGAGTAGGGGGTTTTCTTTGATATTTGTTTTCTAAGCAGATTTTACAGTTTGCAATCATTGTTTTTAGCATTTTTCTAATGGACGGAAAAAAATATTCCTCTATAATTTGCTGAAAGTTTTCCTTTAAAGATCGGTGAGCTCGATTATGTTCTGTCGATAGGGCTTCCAGTTGGTCATTTTTGTTTAACAAATCTATTACTAATTTTTCTGTATGAATAAATTTAGTTCCAGGAAATGTTTTAACTATGTCATCTTGAATCTGCGCCAATGTTGCTAGATCACAGTGAATTGCATTTGTTACGTTAGGATCTATGTTTTCTTTTAAGTAATTCACTAAATTGTCCATTGTATCGTAATTTATTACATGTCGAATGAATTTTTGAAATAAAATTTTTGTACTTTTACTAAAATAATTTGCTTTTATTAATATAAATTGTTTTTTGAATTGATTAACTGGGTAATTTATTGTCCGGATTATATTAGTTATGGATACTTCACTGTCACACAGTCATTCCTGATTCAGTCATATTGTTAACGTATTGCCTTGAAAGCGCATCGGCTACCTTGTTGTCCCTTCCTGGTTTATAATGGAATGTGGGTGAGAACTCTTCAATGAAGGCGCGCCATCTTTTAATTTTTGTATTGGGATTTTTATTTGAAATAGCGAATGTTAATGGTTGATGATCAGTAAATATATGGATATCTTTTATGCCATACAAATAATGACGGAGTGCTTTTAACGACCAAACGATAGCTAGTAGTTCACGCTCATTCGTGGCATAATTTTCCTCCGTCTTTGACAGAGTTCGAGAAAGCATTGTTATGGGTCTTCCGTTTTGTGAAAGCACAGCGCCAAGAGCGCTAGAGGAAGCATCCGTCGTTAATTCAAACGGCTTATTGTAGTCAGGATAATATAACAGACGTCCTCTGAGGCCAATATTTTCTTAATCTTTTCGAAAGCATTTATCGCTTCCAAGTCAAAACTTATTTTAATATTTTTTGAGCTTTTAGCCGATACATGACCATTTTCACCGCGAAGGTATTTTGTCAAAGGTTTTGTTATTGCAGCGTAATCCTTAACGAACCTACGATAATATCCTGATAAGCCCAGAAATGAGCGTAGTGCCCGTAGAGTTTGAGGTGTTTTATATCCAAGTATGTCGGCGACTTCATTACAACAGGTTTTTATGCCTTTCTGTGAAACAATGAAACCAAGGAATTCTACATCAGTCTTAAAAAACTTTGACTTTTCTGCTGACACCCTCATTCCTGCATTTTTCAATTTTTTTAATATATTTTCTATATCTCGCAAATGCGATTTCTCGTCAGGTGAATAGATAATAATATCATCTATGTAAACATGACATATTTTACCTATATCCTCTCGGAGCACGTCATCAATGGCCCGCTGAAAAATGCTGGGTGCATTTTTTAAGCCAAAGGGAAGCCGACAAAATTCATATTTGCCATTATTGACACTAAAGGCTGTCTTTTCCCTGTCATTTTCAACTAACAGAATTTGGTGAAATCCTGATTTGAGATGGTGGTAAAGTACTGAGACTTGCCCAAATTAGCTAGAATAACGGAAATATCTGGAATCGGGTATCGATCGGAGACAGTGTTTTCATTAAGTTTTCTAAAGTCAATAACTAGGCGTAATTTTTGGTTTCCCTTTTCGTCTAAGCCTTTTTTGTTTACTACATGGATGGGTGAGTTATAAGGTGAGCAGGATGCTCGTATTATTCCATCCTTAAGCAAAGTTTTAATTTCATCATTTATGAATCCTGCTACTGAAATAGGATATGGGTAGCTTTTCGTATAAATTGGTTCTTAATTTATATTGCGAATTGTACCCTTTACAGCTGTATTATAAGGTAATGCAATATTTGGTTCTGCAAATGCTTCAATATTTCTTGCTATCATTTCATCAAAACTTATTTTAATGTGAGTAGGGTCCGAGTCCTTTTCTAATGACATAGAATTTACTTGCTCACAGAAATAGTGTTGGATTTTTTCTATACCATTTTTATAAAATAAATTAACGCTCTTTGTATCAATTTTTGCCTCAATTATTTTCAAGAAATCATAACCTATTATCCCATCAAACGTGGCTAGATTTGGCAGCAGATAAAAAATGGAAGTATGACTTAAAAGATTAACTTTACATTTTTTGTTTATTATATTAATACCATTTAAAGATTTGACTTTAAATGGTTTATCAACATTTATGATCCCTTTTAAAAAGCAATGATCTTTTATATAGTTTTTTGAAGTTCCTGTATCAATTAGAATTTTGAGCTCCTTACCATTTTTAAAGGTTTTGGTAATAAATGGTAGGAGTGATTTTATTCTAAAAAATTAATTTCGTTGTCGTAAGGGCTGGTAGTTATATCGTCTAAATAACAATCTTCTTGAAAACCTATACCATTTTCCTGAAGATTGCCTGATTGCTGTACTTGTTGCATATTATTAACTCTCTGCATTTTTTGTTGTGGTTAACGAGTGGAGTCAATATGTTCACGTGTGCGTTTGAGAAACATGTTATCAACATTCTGCCGAGGTACCCTAAAATCATTTCTATCAAAGGTTTTTTCCTGGTCAGGTTTTATTTTATTGGTAGTATGTTTAAATGCAGATGATCCGCGGTCGACATCCATTGGAATTGGGACATCCCTTAACGCTTGGGTTTGTGAGTTTGAATTGTTTTGATATCGTTTCTGATATTGTGGTCTGTTAATTTCAACTAAGTTTCCTACAGCGAACATACGGGCGAAATCATACCGCCTATGGTTTGTATCAAGTTCCTGCGCAACTGCTAAGGCAGTTGGAAGATCTTTGGGTCTACATGAAAATAATGTATCACACAATGGACGCCTCAATCCAGATATAAAAACTCTCAACGCGTTTTCTCTAGCACGTTGGTTAAGAGCAAAAGTTAATTCACCATTACCACTGTAAGTCATTATATTTTTGTTAATAATAAGGGTAAGATGCTTGTCTACTACGTCATAATAATCAGAAATAGTTAAATTATCCTGACGAAGGATACTTAATTCATTTTCCAATACGTGAATTGGCCTTTTATCCGAATACGATTGATCTAATCTGGCTATGATTGCGTTAAAATTCAAAACTGTACTAAATGCAGATAGCGTAGCATTAGCAGAACCTGTAATTTTATTCCTAAAAATACCCATGGCGATGTAATACTTTTCAGATCCCTCCGAATAGTATTTGAATGCAAATTCTGCGGCAGATCGCCATGCAGGATAAGCAGAAGAATCGCCATTAAACTCGGGCAGAGACTTAACGAGATCAAGACTAGCATTGTCCACTTCAGACCTTGTGATTGAAACTGGCAAATAAGGTTCCACCGTAGGAATTTCAAGGCGGTGGACTGCCATTGTCAAATTGTCTATCTGTTTATTAAATTCCTGTCTAGTCTGCTCAGTTGTTGGCCGAACAATTTCTAAAATTTGTTCCCTTGAAACACTCATTTTTACTTTTAGATTTAATAAAAAATTTTGTTTTTAATTTGAACAAAGCTAGTTTATTTGAAAATTAATTCACGGCTATTATTCAAAATTTAAAAAATGTATTTTTAATAATTCAGATAACTAAAAATGGATTTACGGCTTTTTTTATTATAACTGTGTTTGTAAGTGTATGTTAGAGAAATTTATATATTTTTTTCTTTGTTTAATTTATTTAAGTGCAAAATGAATTTAGAGCTTACAGTTTTATTAATTGAATTAAGTAATTTAATTCTACGTAGTCTTCTTAGTATTCTCCTTTAAATCGTTGTTGGTTGGTGGATGATCCTCCGTATCTCGAATTTTTTGTGGATTTGAACACTGGTAGCTTGCTGATATTTTTCAATGCTGAACTTCGTTCTTATGCGAAAATTTATATTTTCTTTTGAAGTTGCTTTAGTTAACTTCACAAGTTATTTTAGAAAAAGCTTCAGCGATGTTCCGACAATGATTTTATTTAGCAAGCCCCACGTTGGGCGCCAGTTAAAATTGAAAGAGTCCTTTTAGTTTTAATATAAATTTTATTTCCTGAATTTATGTATTCAGTTCGGAGTTTCAATTCTTTCTAATTTTCGTTATAAAAATATTTTTCTTTTTTTAAGTTCAAAACAAAAAAATTGAATACAATAAACAAACAAACTTAAAATTATTTTAACAAGTAGAACATAGTTCAAGTGGGTGTAACATTAAACAAAACGAAACAAACAAGATATTTTGGCATGCAAAGATGTTTCCTTAACTTGTACAAACTTAATAACACGCACAACACAATTGATCATTAGAAGCTAGGTCATAGTCCTTTCAAGGGCTGAAATGGCCAGTTATTTATTTTTTTTTTTTTGGTTATAAAATGCCCTTTATTTGAAATCACTGAGCAAACAACATTGGTTTTGGTTGGTACTGAGAGCAATTAAGATTTTAGCGATGCAGACCAGCGTTGCCACTTAAAACATTTTATTTTACCAAAGTTTTACTGAAATTGTTACTGCCCCAAATTTGTTTGCAACTTATGTACCAACAAAGTTTACCATAAAAAAGAAAGAATATATGCATTCTTACTTTTAGTTTTCACTTTAAAAATTTAAATAAAAAAAACAAAATAAAATATGAAGGTATTTCATTACAACTTAAATTATTTTAAGATATATATCAGCTTTAGTCCTTATGAAAATAATAGATACATCTGAAATAATTTTTGGAATTTGTGATATATAACAGGGTTGTTTTGAATTGAATTAATTTTAGGTCAGAGTTGCTAAAATTGTAGCAAGTGAGCAAATAATTTTTTCTTACAATTATTTTTGTTTGATTTTATTCTTAATTGTTTGGAATTCTGAAATTTTTCAAGCCTTGCTTAATTTCATAATTATAATTGCAATAAACCAACCAAACTACCAAGTAATATTAATACAATATATTGAATCAAAAATATATCAAGTTTGTATTCCGAAAAAAATAGTGGCAAGGCTTGCATGAGAGTCTGCTCTGTGAAAATCATAATGCGCTCAGTGGTAATTTGTTATTCGCTCAACTTTTCTCTCTTTCACACGAGTCATGGCAATCCCTTCATCTAGCACACTCAGTGTTGCCAGATTTTTTTTTAGAAAACTGCTAAATCTGAAGAAAAAAAACTGCATTTTGAAAACAAAAACTGCCATTCGAAAAAACGATTTGTTAAGCAATTTTTTTACTAAAAACAGGAATAAAACAAATTCATTTGTATATAAAACTAGCTGACCCGGCAAACGTTGTTTTGCCCAAACTTAATATTCGATGTTTCTACTTTTTCAATAGATAACGGTGTAGTTTTGAAAAACAAACACAATTACCAAATTTTAGTCTATTATGACCAAAACCGTTTGAAATACATATAGCATTTTCATGTATTTGTGGGTGGTAAAACATATTTTTAGTACAGTTTCTGACAGCAAGCAAACAAAATAAATTAGTATAAAAATTTAAAAATTTATTTATAATACCAAATTTTAGTATAATACCAGCAAAATCTTCTGATATATAGAGTTTTTATTGATTTGTAGGCGGTAAAAGGGGGGTGTGGTAACCCAGTTTTAGTACAGTTGCCGACAGTGACCATAAAAACTAAACTCCAAAATTGTAGCCTAATACGGCGAAATTATCGGAAATATAGCATTTTTGTTGATTTGTGGGCGGTAAAAGGGGGTGTGGCAACCCATTTTTTGTACAGTTGCCGACAGTGAGCATACAAACTAAATTACCAAATTTTAGTCTAATACCACCAAAACCTTCCGATATATAGAATTTTTATTAATTTGTGGGCTGTGAAAGGGGGTGTGGCGACATATTTTTAGTACAGTTTCCGACAGCAATCAAACAAAATTAATTACCCAATTTAACTATAATACCCCCAAAATCTTCCGATATATAGAATTTTTATTGATTTGTGGGCGGTAAAAGGGAGGTGTGGCAACCCAGTTTTAGTAAAGTTTCCGACAGTGAGCATACAAACTAAATTACCAAATTGTAGTCTAATACGACCAAAACCGTCGGAAATATAGCATTTTTATTGATTTGTGGGCGGTAAAAGAGGGTGTGGCAAATTTTTTTTCTACATAGTGTCCTTCCTTGGGCCAATACGAATCCATCAAGTTCAAAATTGTAAAAATTGAACGACCCCTTCTTAAGTTATGCGCGTACACACGGACGTCAGTCATTTCTATATATAAAATTATTGTTGTATATAATATCTAATATATTATATATTATAATATATTATAGTATTATAATATATTATGTATCTAATATATTATTATTTGCATTAGTTATACATGTCACTATTAAATATTTGTATCATAGTTTTTGATACGCCAAAGCTTGAACAATTATAATTGTTTTTATTTTTTAGAGGGTTGGAATTTCTAGTTGTCGCACTAATCATGTCGCTTTTGCCCATCCGACCTTTCGGACCTTTCGCTTGCAGCCTTGTGGCTTGAAAAGAAAACACGCAAATTAGCGCAAATAGAGAAGTGAGGTTGGTTCATGTTCAATGTTCAATGCGTGAAGTTGGCTGAAGCTGCTGCTGAAGTTTAAAGCAGGTCTGCTTTAAAAAAGGAATTGAACCATAATGATGTTTTGGTAAAGAGAATTTATGAAAACTACATAAGATTTTATATTTTCATAAAAACTGCATTTTACATTGAAAAACTGCTTTAATAATGGAAAAACTCTATTTTTTCTTTAAAAACTGCCAACCTGCTCAGAGTTAAAAAAACTGCCATTTGCAGGCAAAACTGCCATTCTGGCAACACTGAGCACACTTAGCATGCAGTCAGCACGCTCTGTCGCATATTGTGCGCCTGTGCGTAATGTGCGCCATTTGCCCAACTCTAATGTATTAGATATGGGTAACGCTGCGCTGCGTTACGATATTGAATTTAAGCACTTAAATGCGTTACTGCGCTAATTCACTTCTTCAAAAAAAAATTGACGCAATAGCGAATGATCAAAAATGAGAAACTATTTTTGCAGCGAGCGAAAATTGCTCAAGTTTTACGTTGCCTTAAACATGGGGATAAAATGTTCGAAGCGAACATTGTCGAGAAAGATGCTGTTAAGCATATGAAGTGTGTTTGATTGTTATGATGCTTTGCCGTTCACCAGTGTTGCCAAGTCAATGCTTTTAGCACTAGATCTAGTGCTCTTTGATGTTCCAATACGTGTTTTTTTTTAAAAAAGCACTAAATAAAAAAGCACCAAAATTAGTGCATTTTCATTTTGAGTTTAGTGCTTTTAGTGCATTTTGATTTTTAACTTAGGAATATTTTCTTGCAGCCCTGAATTAAGAAATTTATATGAATTTTCGAACGCATATTTTCGAAATATGGTTTATTACTAGAAATTAAATGTGTTGTGATTCTTTGAATATACCTGATGAAATTTTTTGTAAAATTAATTCTACTAAAACTAAAAAGTCAGATTATTATATACCAAAGAGTCTAAACTTTGGCCAGAAGATGATTCAGCTGATTATGATGAAGCAGAAATGCTGTATTCTTTGATTAATTAAAAAAAAATTAGTAAGATTTGTGTTCATTCCTCTTTTGTCTGTTTGTTTTTTTTTAGAAACTAAGTGCTTAAATATTTTTCGAAAAATTATATGAAAACTTTTAAGTTTTTTTTTCAGTTTTGTTTGTTTTGTTTTAAAAATAATGTTTATTAAAAATCATGAGTTATAAATAAGAATATCTTTGAAAAAATTTTACATAAAATGTTTTATTTAATTTTTTGTTAAAAAAATCATTTTAGGAATGTTTTGTAGCGTGTCAAAATGCCTTTTGAAGATTCATAAAGCACTGAATACACTAAAAGAAAAACAGTAAAAAGTTTGTAAGTCAGCTTAGCTAGAAAATTTTGTTTGAAGCCTACAAAACTTGAATAATAAAACAAAGATAATTTTTTATTTGTACTTGCTAGGAAAAACAAAGAAAAGGGGTCTGTTTTCCCTAAACAAAATCTTATTAAACAAATATCGAGGTAAAATAAGATAACTTAAGGAAATTGTATTTTGTATGAAAATTCGAAATAAAAATTATAAATTCACCTAAAAAAAAACAACAAAGTTTCATAAATTTTTTTTAGTTGAATCAACAAGAAAAAAAAATTTGTAAGTAAAAAGAATGAAAGTTTTTTTTATCATATACTCGATACTCAGACAACTTTGCATACGTTTTTGCTGTTTATAATAAGTAGTAACTAATTTTACCCACTTTTATAAAAGGTTTCGTTTTTAGTGCTTTTTACTCAAAATTACGCGTTTTGCTTTTGAAGTTGGTGCTTTTTGGCTTGGAATTGTTGGCAACACGGCCGTTCACGACATGTTTTTTTCAATGTGTCGAACGTGTTCGATTTTAAGAGTACAAACAAACTTGAATCAAACTTTAAACTTTCTGCAATGCCAGAATCCTTTGATGTTTTAGTTTTGTTTGAAGCGCACTCTAAAAACTCACCGCATTCAACATAATGCAGTTCAAAAATAGTTTGCGCTGATAAACATGTTGATAATACAGATATCATAATATTCCAAACTGCTTCATGACGCAATTGCGTTAACGTTTTACGCTGATACAGTGAACTGAGCTTGGGTTAGTGTAGCAGCATAGTATTTTTTTTCCACGTTACCAACCTCAAGTTGGTTTTTTTAACTATAATATAAATAACGCATCTTAAGTATTTGTGTTTATATATTTTTACTTTTTCCGATCTGCCATCATTATTATCTTGAATATGATTTTAATAAAAATATGAAAAATGGATGACATTTTAATTTTTTTATATTTTTCAGTTCAAACTGCGCTGAGCGCATCTTCTTGCTTAATGTTAAGCGGCGCTACTTTTTGTTTTGCGCTAAAGCTAAATATTGCGCTAAAAAAAAGGTTAAAAAATAGCGCAGTAACCCAAAATTGCAGGAATTTGTATTTGCTTCATGTACAGCAGTGATCGGCAAAAGCATGCCCGCGGGCAACGCATCAGTATTAGTGCCTTTATGGCTGAATTACAATACTGCGTTAGGTCGGTCGGCCTTTGACAGCTCGACTAGAAACAATGGGTTATTATGAAGCAACACAAAATATGACCTCATGCATTGCGTCGACCTCATCCCGTAAATATGAATTTGAGGGGGTGACGTACGATCAACGCTATGAGTAGCGACATGCTCAAGCTAGGTCGTGCTTTTGACATTCCATATTAACGCTGGGTTGCATTTTCGTTGAGCAATGCTAAAATGTGGGTATTCTTGGATTCCGATGGAAAACTAAGATTTTCATAGGATTATCGTGGGAATTTATATTTTGATGCGAGTTTTTTTTAAATTGATCAAATTTTTTAAATTAACATGCTGCTTAAGTAGTATAAAAATAATTTTGATGAATTAAGCATGATATTAATATTATTCAATTGTATTTCATATTAAAATTTATGCATTTTTTAGTATATTATAAATAATATTATAAGGGTATTCATGCAAAATGGCAAACTTATATATTGGTCAATTAGATATTTTAATGAGGTTGGTTGAGGACGAATGCCCTTAATATCATTGTTTGAATAATATAACACACAAAGGAATGTTGTGGTAAGGTAGATTGGAAAATGCCGTTCACTTTGTTTTTGTAAGGTTGTACCCAAGTACTCACTAATTACAAGTGATTCAGCGAGCATTGTACAAGGGGGCGTGGCAGCTCGAATCTGCAATATCGAATATTTTTGGAATTATAGGTCACACAGCATCGAAATTTGATATTCGAATGAAATTTTCACGTGCCGTTCCACTGGTAAAATTTTATGGGCGTTGGGCAAAGGGCGTGTCACTTTTTCGGCTGCCCAAATTGTGGGTATAACTTTTGAACTATTAGTCACACATCAATGAAACTCGGTTAGAATGTACTATTTAGTCTTGTCCTTTGACTGGAAAAATTGAGTGAGCATTGGACAAGGGGGCATGTCACCGCCCATATAAGCCAAACTTATGGTATCAAATAGCTTTGGAGTTAAATGCCGCATAATAATGAAACTCGGTATGGAGTTGCCACTTGGTAATGTCCATCTACTAGAAAACCGAGACGGGCATTGTACAAGGGGGTGTGGCTCCGCCCATACAATTACAATTTTTGATATCGAATAGCCTATGAAAGTAAGTCACAAAACGTTGAATTTTAGAATAGAACTACTATTTGGTGATGCATTTCTTCTAAAAAATTTTGACAGGCATTTTTCAAGGAGCCACACCCCGCCCATACATGCCAAAGTTTTGATATCGAATAGCTATGGAAATTAAAGTCGCATTACATTAAAACTTACAATGGAGTTCCACTCGGTGATATCCTTCTACGCCTATGGTACTTGTAAATTTGTACTACAGCACCAACTGGTGTCTAAGTTGGATCAAAGAAGATAGCGACAAAATACTCACCGTACCTCAAAATCACAATATACCAATTTTCATTCTAATCGCATAAATAATTGTACTACAGCGCCCTCTGGTGTTCAATACAGGTCAAAAAAGATAGCAGCAAAACACTCAGCGTACATGAAAACCACTATATACCGATTTTCTTTAAATTTGTACTTAAGCGCCCTCTGGTGTTCAAGGTGGATAAAAATTGATTGAAATTGCCCCAAAACACGCACCGTACCAAAAAACTTCTATTCACAAATTTACATGAATATTTCCATACGTATTTCCAACTTGCTTTCGTTGACGAAATTTCCTACATTTTGCTCTCAAAATTTGCAAAGATCTCGGCAAAAATTAACAGTAATAATAATAATAAATAGCAGTAATTTTGACAAAAACAAGAAAAATAATGACATCAAGTAATCACATTTTATAAAAAAAAACAATATATATATATACAATACAATATATATATATATATATATATATATAAAAATATCGATCAATCAAAGAAAAATTTTTTGTCATAAAAACTGTAATGTGTTTCCAGAAATTCCATTTTAAATCTTAATTTAATTTCACATTTCATCATTATATTGGAAAGTGTTAATTTATTTTGAAGCTTCTAGTCGAAATTTTCACGTTAATATGTGACTTTTTTCATTATTTCGCAGATTATATTACACTTAATAAAAATATCTTAGCTTTCTAAAGTAGGTTTTATGGTTCTTAATGATTTTATGACAATATCTTTTAATTTTTTATTGATTAATATTATAATTGCATGATTTCGGAAAAAGGGACGTTTTGTGGGAGTTTTAGTATAGCTGCTTTTATTGGCATCACCAAAATGATAGACGCACGATCTGTCAACGCAACATTTAGTTTTGCAAAGTTTGAGGTCGTCCGTTTTGACAGCTTATATCGTAAAGTTTTTACAACGGAGACCAAAGTACGGTCAAAGGCCGACCGACCTAACGCAGTATTGTAATTCAGCTATTTTGCATGTGAAGCCGAAGCTAAATAAACGAACTTCAGTCTTATGCCAACTGTCGAGTTAAAAAACCCCTAAATCTAGGGGGAATTCCCCTAATCTGGCAACAATGCTTGCAATCTACTCACACCAAATGCAGTGCAAGTATGAACGCACATAGCAATCATTGCGATGTTGTATCAAACGAACTGCTGCTGCGAATCCGATTGCGCTGGTAGTAGTTGGTTTGATAACCAGCGCAAGTTCGTTTAAACATCTGGTAAGCAGTGGTGAGTATGAGTGCTCACAAGAAACGAAATAAAGGCAATCAGCTCAATTACTGCATGCCGAAAACACTGCATGCCGCAAACACTGCACACCGCAAACAGTGCATAATCAATGCTTTTATTTTCTTCAAGCTCAAAATATTTGCAGTTACTTTGCAGTGGATCACAAGCAATAGGGAATAAATATATAAAAATCATAAACAATGTATGACAGCCACCATAAGGAGTGGTCGGAGGAAATAGCTCCCCAGCGAAAAATGTTCCTTTTGCAAAATTAATGGGGGTATGTCATACTTATTAACCCTCTCCGGTCCTTCCTTAAAACCCCCTGTTCAGGTGTAGGAATAAATGCAAAAAAATCATATAAGGAAGTACCGGAGAGGGTGAATATGTATGACCGACCCCCACTAATTTTGCAAAAGGAAATTTTTTCCTTGTAGACCTATTCTCTCCGACCACTTCTTAGGGGAGCTCCCATACAAATTTTATGATTTTTATATATTTGTTCCCTACCTACAAAAAATAAAACTGGACAAATGGTTTTTATTTTTGAGCGTAAAAAACAAAAATAGAGAAATAACTTTTATTTCTACAAAAAATAAAAATTGAAAAAAAATGTTTATTCTTAAACAAAATAATAAAAATTAAAAATAACTCTTATTCTTGAACAGAAAAATAAAAATCAAAATATAAGTATTATTTCTGATCAAAACAATTAAAATCGTAATATAAAATAATATTAAAATAATAATTAAACTTTGAGTTTTTGGATATCGCTTATAATAATTACGATCCCTGCACAAAAGACCTTCAAAGTTCGGGTTTAAAGGGAAGTAATGCAATTTGTAATGCAATTGCAAGTAATTTTCTGCTTTAATTGAGAAAAAATCTAAGAATTTTCAAATACATATCACCAAATGATTTTTTTTATATATAATAAAATATAAAATATTTAGAAATATTAAATAAATCTCATGAAAACTGAGATATCAACATTCGATAGTATACTATGTGACAGCCTGGATAATGTGAACAGCCCTCATAAAAATTCCGCCATATTGTAAACAAAACAAAGCTGGTAGTTCTGACGTCATCGGTCACAAATTGTTTTGTTTACGTGTAGCGATTGTATGTAAAAAATTATTTCTTGAAGTTTTAAAGAATTATTAGTGTTCATAATTCAGTAATTTTTTGTTTTTTTTTTATAAAAATGAAGTGTGCTGTAGTGACGCGCAATAATTGCAACAGCAAAAAAAAGAATTAATTTAAATTTCGTTACTGCATGAAAATATAAACAAACAAAGAATTCAAACACTTTTTTCGAGAATTAAACTTGTTAATTTTATAATTTTCCACTTTTATTTGAGTTTTCACATGTTTTGCATGAAAAACGTATGCAATATAGCTTTTTTTGTGACCGATGACGTGGCTGATTGCTTGATCTATTTATATTCATTGCGCTCATGCGTTGGCAGTGTATACTCATACTTGTTTTATACAAACACCGATATGTACTGCTGAAATCGAAGCAAACATCGCATAGTGTTTGGCATTGGTTTGAGCGGCTCATGATACAATAAGAAGGTAGGGTAAGGAGCTTTGACACGACCTACTGCTAATGTCAAAACCATTAAATACTGTGCTGCCATATCTTAAGATAAAATCCTATGACAAATCCATTGGTCTGTTCGCGTACTTCTCCAGTGAAAGATATGAAAGATATCCAGCAGCAACTTGCAAGAGAGTAACGCACAATTCTCTCTCAAATAGAAAAATATCCAAAAAAGTACGCAAACGCAAAATTTGCAAAAACTTGCAAGCATCGATAACAGCTGATTGCATTTCAAGTGGAATGAAAAACAAAAGGAAATTGAATATGAAGTATACAATTTTTGATTTTTTTTAAGGAGATTTTCGACACAAAGAAATAAAAGAAGTGATAAATAATGTTAGCGGCAACGTTTTCTACGAAAAATTGAAGATACTTTTCATATTTTGACGACTGCAGCAGTCAATCCTCCGGTTTGCGAACATCAGTTTAACTAAATTTGTTTGATTGTTCAATTTGCAACTGACTTAAATCAGCTGTTTTCTAGCTTGCAAATTCTCGACAGTAAAAATTTGCAGCAGGAATTTGCAACTTCCCCTCCAAGTCAACTATCACTTTGCGCTCTCAATTTCTCTTAGAGCCCGAACAGAACCAAAGCGGCTGTCGGTTGTCGGATGCGCTGTGCAACAAAATACATGAAAATATATGCAGCCGCCAAAAATTAAATGGCCGTAGAAATCCGCGACGGAAAAACGCCAGAATAGAATCAATTCCATTTTTTCTCCGACGGCTGGCGGATCTCTCTTTGAGTGGCGTAAGTGTTGCCATATTTTAGCTAAGAAAAGGCTGTGTTCAGTGCTATTTGCTTAGTTTTTACCATGAGCTGACATTTTGTTTTGTGTGTGTGTGTTGCATTCCATGAGCTAACATTTCGTTTTGTGTGTGTGTGTGTTGAATTTGTAGCATTTACACAACGCAAAGCAACGCTGATCCGACAACCGACGAACGTTCCTATTCTGGACGTGTTCTCAGTGGATTTTTCCGAGAGAGGTCCGCCAACCGACAGCCGCTTTGGTTCTGTTCGGGCTCTAAAGCATCATGCGGTCGCGAACCACACAGCATTCTTTCCAACAATTCCAAGTCAAAAAGCACCAACTTGAAAAAGAAAACGCGTAATTTTGAGTAAAAAGCACTAAAAAGAAACCTTTTATAAAAGTAGATAAAATTAGTTACTACTTACCGCCCTATTCTGCGTTTTTGTGATAAGTAATTTATCAATAAAATTTGTAGAGAATTTTATCAAGCGAAAGCTTTTTAGTATTCTACAGCAACCTTGATAAATAAAAAGTTTTCGTAATTCACCAGAGGTGGTGAATTCCTGTTAACAGCTAATTGTTCTCATTAATAGCATAAGAGCCTGAACAGAATCAAAAATCGATGCGGCCTCCGATCTTTGTTGTTGGAAAATACATGCAAAATGTAGAAAAAAACGCAGCTCTTTTTTCGCAACGATAAATCGCACAATTAGAATCTATTCTATTTCTTCTCTTGCGACCGACGATTGTCTCTCTGAGTGCCATTAGTGTTGCCATATTTTTGCTAAGAATTGGCTGTGTTTCATGAAATTTGCTTAGTTTTGTTTTATCTTCTGACATTTCTTGTTTGTGTGTTGTATTCACACAATTGAAGAGACCAATACATTGAAATGAAATAGAAAAAATAAATAAAAAAAAAACTAAATAAAAGCAACTTTGAATCGTTAATTGCAATCGCATCATTCTGGACACATTCTCTGCGTTCGACGACCAGAGAGGGTCGTTGGTCGCAACGATTTTTGATTCTGTTCAGGCTCTAACACAGAGAGCAGAGCGTGAGAAGCAGCTTGTGGTGCATGAAAAGCAAAGAGAGGAGTGTGGAAAGCAGCAACACTCGACCATGATACAATTATAGAAGGTAGGAGTGACAGTTTTTTCGTCTTGTGCTAACTGTCAAAAATAGTATAAATTGGAGAACGAAAAAAGAAGAAAAGAAAATAGAAAACAAAATATACAGGCAAATGACAGTCGCTGCAAGGTACTGGTGAGAAAAAAGCAAGTTGTCACTCCTACCTTGTATAATTGTATCATGCACTCGACATACGAACAGTGTTGCCAGAGAAACGAACTGAAATTTACCACTATTTGGGAACAAATTTACCACTTTCGGAGAAAATTTACCTTTTCAAAAATAAAAAAAAAAAGTAAAAAATTGTTAAATGATTAATTTTCATAATTTTTTTGTTAGTATACATATATTTATCCCTCAAGCTAACCGTCAACTTTTGACGTGTATAAACGGGACTTACCGGCTATTTTGTTCCGCTATTTTTGAATTTAATTCACTTGTTGCTTTTACCCCTTTTATATTGGTTCTCTTTTCAACCCAAAAAGTTGAAAAGAGAATTCTTCTCAGCCAATTCGCCGCAATTAGCCTACAAACTCGAAAAATTGCCTTCAATTATTGACCAATGTAAAAGTGGTCTTTGTTCAGCAACTAAAGATGGATAATTCAGATTTCCTTTTTTTGTTACACAGAATGATTTACAAGAATATTAAACTACTTGTGAGTATGTTCAGTGAGGTAACAGTACTGCCAATAACTCGAAAAATTAACAAGTCTAAAAAAATTATTATTTCCGCTAAGCCCGTTGTTATACAGACGCTCATGTGCACGCATTGTTGTTGTTTCAATGTAAAAGGGAAATTTGAGAGAGTGAGCGAGGGAATTTATTTTGCCCAGACTGGTCACCAAATGATTCCAAAATGAAATGGAATCACGAGATCAAAACAGGGTTTCGCTATGCAATTATTCACAACATTTGTATTTTTGCATGAAAACAGTACACTTTTAGTACGAAATATATCAAAGCAGTAATGAAACCTGCTTGATAGCAACACTCACCATACTCATACTCGTGATACTTTTTTGCATAAAGTATTAAAAGTAGCAAAAAGTGTACCAGTGTTCAGGGATCAAATGAGCGTCTGTATAACATACTTTCATCAAAGAGCTCATCAAATGAAAAATGAGCGTAAAAAAGGACGTGATCCGAGATCATATGAACGTCTGTATAATAACGGCCTAAATTTACCACTTTTGGTCAAAAATTACCTTTTTTACCTCTGCCCAAAAAATGAGTCAAAAATTACCTCAATTAGGGAAATTTACCTCAATCTGGCAACACTGTATACGAACAACAACAGCAGCAATAGTTAAAACCATTTCTGCTTTCATTTCCCTTATGTTCCGCAAAAGTGTATTAATTTGTAGAAAATTATTATTATGTTAATATTAACAGCCCGATTCTGACAGTAGTGGATAAATTCACCTTATCGAATATTTATCAAGTATTGACTATTTACAAATCTTTAATTGATATATTTGTCAATATCTCATTTGCTATTGATAACTTTATTAAGAGAGTTGTGGTTGCTCGTAGCAGGCATTATTAAAAAAAAAAAAACAAACAAAACTGAAAAAAAAAATACTTAAAAGTTTTCATATAATTTTTCGAAAAATATTTAAGCATTTAGTTTCTAAAAAAACAAAAAACCAAACCAAACAGACAAAAAAGGAATGAACACAAATCTTACTTTTTTTTTTTTTTTTAATTAATCAAAGATTGAAGTATTCCTGCTTCATCATACACAAATGTATCATCTTCTGACCAAAGTTTAGATTCTTTGGTATATAATAATCTGACTTTTTAGTTTAAGTAGAATTAATTTTACAAAGAATTTCTTCGGGTATATTAAAAGATTCACAAAAAATCTATTTTTTAGTAATAAACCATATTTCGGAAGTTAGCGTTCGGAAATTCATATTAATTTCTCAATTCGGGGCTGCCAGAAAATATTCCTAAGTTAACAATCAAAATGCACTAAAAGCACTAAACTAAAAATGAAAATGCACTAATGTTGGTGCTTTATCACTTAGTGCTTTTTAACCCTGTCATGCAAAATCCAGTCATGCAAAATTATGAATTTCACAATTGTCTGCAATCGATATTCATTGATTTTACGTACTATAAGAATTATGTTTATGTTGTTTTTTTAAATAAATATAATATAAAATAAAATAATAATAAAAATTAAAACAAATAACTAAGCATTTTGAAATTGCCATCTCTTATTTTAAACTTTAAAAAACGGATTACATATGTAATCCGCGCGACCACTCTCGTCACATTTAGGTACGCGACTACTGCAGGGTTAAAAAAAAAAACGCATATTCGAACATCAAGAAGCACTAGATCTAGTGCTAAAAGCACTGACTTGGCAACACAGCATGAAGTCTCAGCGCCAAATATTTGAAAAACCTTCTTGTCGGTGTTTATATATGTGAGGCAGGAAAGAGAGAGTTCGTAATCGATACTCTACGAGCAGGGTTGCCACTCAAACAAAATTTAAGCTACCAAAATCCTTAAAAAAATCTACCAAATGGATAAAAATCTACCAAAAGAAAAGAGCTTAATACTCTTTACAAAATAGTATAGGATTATCTAGATGCCCACACTTACATCAACTATTAACTAAACTATCTAGATGGTTACACTTGCATCAAATTTAAACTAAACTTCAAACACACGAAAATAAAAACTCACATCTATATATTAATAGGCAAACAAAAAGTTTGTGTTCCCATTTTTTTCTGTGTTACCTTGAACATATTCACATAATACTTATATCGATGGATAGGTATTTTGGAGTAGATTTGCACAATATAATTTTTATTCGAATATGTTGTCATTAAGATAAGTAAAACTGAGCAATTGTAAAACGCTTTTTTTACCAATGGGACAATTAGAAACTACAAAGCGACAAAGCTCTGTTGAACATCGCTGCTGTAGCTTACAAAAGCAAGAGCATGTTATAATAATACAAGGTAGCATTGACAGTTGCTTGGGAAAACATCTTCTGTCAAAAAATAAACTCAAAAAAAGAGCGTTCACAATCGGCCATTGAAAACGCAAGCAATGTTGAAAACATAAAAGTGAAAAACAACAACAACTTCAGCAGCTGCTGATGCATTTGCACAAACAGTTGTTTTTGACAGGAGATGTTTTCTTGTAGAAGAGAAAATAAGCAGTTGTCAATGCTACCTTGTATTATTATACCATGAGCAAGAGTAGAATGCGCGAGTGACACAAACACTTAAAAAGAGCTGAGCATGGTATAATAATACAAGGTAGCATCAAGAATGATAGATAAAAGGATTGCGCAGTCCAACCGTCGATAAAAAAATTTACTGCGCAGCCTACGTCATCCGGGTTCTCAACTGTGACACTTTATGAATACATACAAAAGAAAATATCAAAAAGCAAATAGCAAGCACAAGCAGCGCAAGTATTTAAGAGCTGCCGCACACTACAGACTTTTAGTCGGTCGATAGTTTTATGCTTGATTGGCCGCAACTGACAAGCCAACTATTAAGTTGGTTGTAGGTGCGCACACTTTGCCCGAATAGTTTGCCAATTGCATTTGAGAAACATTCTCATGGGGAGTTTTAAAATTATTTGGCTGTTTTGAGTTTTATAAAATTGTTTGTTACTGACATATTTTTTGTTGATTTTGGTGCGGGTATGAATATTAAACAATTTTTTATTAGATTATTATGTACCCGGGCGTCTCGACTAGCATTTTTGCATTTCATTTTGCATTTTCATTTATTTATTTCTTTTGAATAACCAGCACAACAAAGTTAATTAACCTTTTATGACAGTACTGGCAGCATAGAAGTACAAAGCATTTAAAACATTTATAGATTAAACTTACATACATAATAATAAAATTTAAAACTAGTGAATTTAAGACATCTTTAAAATAGTAATATCTTAGAAGAGAAGAATTGTTCGAACAACATAAATTTTCAAGTTAACATTGAATTGATAAGGGGATCCTTAACTATTTATAACTACTCTTATTACAACGAAGAGAAATGCAAAGCTAATTTATTTTTAAATTGCACAGCGTTATTGCTAAATCTTAGACTATTAGGAAGAGCGTTCCAAAGACGAACAGAGTAAACAAAGAATTGCCTTTCAGAGGTTAAGCAAGAATGACGTGATGAGTTAATCTTATTCGTGCGACTAGACCGGGAAAAGTTTAACCTGGTGAACAAATATTTCGGTTCAGTAGTGCTGATTATCGTATATAGCAACACGAGGGTACGGAAATCCAGCAAATTATCCCAGGTCATGCCATAGATTTTCTTAGCATATTGAGAGACATGATCTCTTCTTTTTAACCCATATACGTACCGAGCAATATTATTGAAAAGGACGTTTAATTTACGTTTACTTGAGCTGTCACAGTTAGCAAACACTTCACAGCCATAGAGCATTGTTGGTATAATATAGGTTTTTGCCAGTAGCATTCTTATATGTAAAGGTGTAAAATATTGGGTTGTCCATAATACACGTAACATGCTGTAGACTTTCCCGACAGTAATATTAACATGATTGTGCCAAGTCAGCGTTCTATTAAAGGTTACCCCTAGGTTTTTTGCAGAGTCGACGAAATCTATACTGCAACCGTTTAACACAAGGCGAGGAACATTTGAGATATCAATGATTTTTTTTGAGATCACTAGACATTTCGACTTTTGAGGATTAAGGCTTAAACCGTTTTTTTGTGCCCAATCAAAGATATTTTCAAGAACAGTATTTAGGTTAGTGATGCAGTCTAGTAATTTTTCATGTTTACAACTCACATATACTTGGACATCGTCTGCGTACATGTGGACCTTACAATCTTTAAGAACACTCGGAAGGTCATTGATGTACATGGAAAAAAATAGAGGTCCCAATACTGACCCTTGAGGTACACCTCTTTTAATAGGGAGAAAAACTGATGAGACATTGTTTGCAGAAACTGCTTGCAACCTATTCGAGAGATATGACGCAATGAGGTTCACAGCAGTTGATGAAAAATTGAACATTTTGGAAAGCTTTGTCAGTAAAATGTCATGGTCGACAGTGTCGAAGGCTTTTGAATGATCCAGTAGAACTAAAATACCCAACTCATTATTGTCCAAGCCCACACGCAAGTCTTCAGTCACATCAAGGAGAGCAGTTATACAGCTATGCTTGGCCCTAAATCCTGATTGTCAGTTAGTTATAAGGTCATATTTGAGAAGGTGTCTGTTAATTTGCTGACTTAATAACGACTCCAATGCTTTGGATATGAACGATAGGATTGCAATTGGACGATACTCATTCTGCGATTTTGGCACAGGGATGATTTTTGATTTTTTCCATTCCTCCGGGTAGACTGATTTGGTGAGCACGGTATTAAATACATGAGTTAGAAAAGGGAGTATTTTCGGAAGCAGGATTTTTAAGAAAACTGGATTAATTTCATCATATCCAACAGCATTCGATCTGATTGATAGGAAACTTTTTAAAACATCATATTGACTGATACAGGAAAAACTGAAGCTACAACTGGGGTCAAATGAGCTAATAATGTTTAGATAGACGTTGTGAGTGACTACAGACATTGGAATATTGACAAATTTTTTATTTAAATCCTCAGCATCTACAATATCACAAGAACTAGTGTTTTTTTTACAAAGACCAATATTGCGTATCTCTCGCCACTTTTGCTTACTACCCACTGCAGATTCAAATTTACGAACATAATGATTGCTTTTTGCAGCTTTTACTTCCCTTGTAACTTTCGATCGCAGGATTTTGAATTCATTATATAAGGTTGAGGTTTTGAACCGTTTCCACCGATTGTATGCACTATTGCACTGCAAAATGAGATTCTCAATTGTCTTGCAAAACCAAGGTCGTTGATTTTGTCTAGTTTTTTTACAATTATGAGGAACAAAATCGCTAAAGAGCTTGTTGACGTTACTTTTGAAAAATTCCACTTGGTCATGGACTGCGACCATTTCGTAAATCAGTTCCCAGTTCACATTACGTACAGCAGTTTCAAGGCGTTCATAATTAATGTTTTTAAAGTCGCGGAAGCTAAAGCAATGGTCCTTATCAGTGAACTGGAAATCATAGGTAAGGAAAATCAGATCATGCTTTGAGAAGTTAGGAACAGAAATTTGATCATAAAGAAGAATTTTTATTTCAGTGTTCACAAAGAAAAGGTCCAGCAAAGAATTATTGCTTTTGGTGAAATGAGTAGGCATAGTTTTATTTACTGGGACAAGTCCTAAGCTTTGCATATCTTGCATAAAACTGCTTTCAGCTAGCAGATTACTGTTAAAATCACCGCCTATGATTATTTGAGAAAAAGGTAAGGCAATATTCTCCAAAATGCTTAAGAAAGGTGAAAAAGTTACATGACAATTTGGCCGATAGACGCACCCAACAAGCAAGTTTTCATCACCATTGGTAACCACAACAAATATGTACTCAATAAGACTGTCCGGTAATGACTTGCAAAGTATCCTACAAGCGAGACTTTCCTTCACATATATCGCCACTCCGCCTGCATGACCAACCCTGTCCGCACGATATATTTTAAAACCATTTATTGAAAACAAACCATCCGGCATTTCGTTGTTGAGCCAAGTTTCACTTACGCAAATTGCATCCATACTAGAACCTTCAATAACGTATCTTAACTCATCAATCTTATTTACTAAGCTCTGAGCATTTAAGTGGCAAATTTTAAACCCTGTTTTTTGTTTAGAAAGAATTCGAATTAAATTATAGATATTGTCTTTGGAACAAGGAATTTCTGAATTAAATGAACCTAACATATTTAAAGAGTGGCAAATTAGTATAAAATAACGCGTGCATAATTTGAAAAATTTTCTTCGTTGCAATAATATACAAGTCTATAAAAAAAGAGATTAAACTGAAATAATATAATAAAAGAGAATAATATTTTGTTACGTTTACAGAGGAACTAAATGATCTTCCAAAATTGGTGCAAAGAACAACATTAATAGAGCTATTGGTTAGGGTAGCCACGAAAAAACTGAGAAGTATCCTGGTTGCTCATATCATAGCTGGTGGTGTGTTCAGTATGGAGAGTTCCAATTACTTCGCCTAGTTTTGCCAACGTGCTAACTTGTATAGCATTTTCATTTATTTTGGACTTAACATGCACAATACCACGACGAGTAAAAGCAGCTGTTATCAGCTGTTGCTTTTTATAGCGTAGTGCCTGTTGAAGGATAACCGAGTTCGTTTTCGTCAGGCCTTCATTGACATAAACGGGTTTAGTTGAATCGAAGCCCGCATGATGTAGGCGTAGCAAGTCCTTACTATCACGCCGAAACTTGGCTACGGAGCTAACAACAAAGTTTCTATCAAATGGTGTTTCGAATTTTGCAATAATCGTGGAATCGTTGTAATTATTGCGCAAGTTTTTGTAGTGTTTGAGCCGGAATATGTTCTTGATGTTGGGCAACTGAATGTTTACTGTGGCACAAATTTGACTCAGTATATCCCGCAGGTTTTCACCTTCATTAATTCATTGCATACCATCTGTCAAACATAAAATATTGCCAATGAAGACCACTCAATTCCCGAAGTTGACAATATATGGCTTGCAATATTGCAAGACATATATTGCCAACACGAATTTGGCAATGAGCTGTAATTTTTCTTGTTTGGCAGTCATTTTTATATGTGCTGAAAATTAATGGTGCTGCAAAAATTTAAGAGATTGAAGTTAGGGAGAAGAAATTTATGAAATAATAAATTCATACCGGCTGATTTAAAGCAGAGTTGTAAATCCCATAGCTCAATTAGCTCTTTTAACTCACTTACAACAACTTAAATATTTCAGTGTTTGTTGTAACTCGAAGAAATGACTGTCGGCGCATCGCGCTGTGACAGCAAGAAAAAAAGTGTGCATAGCATTGTTGTTGTTTGCTCGCGTCGAAAGATATTAAGGTTATTGATGCTGTGTATATTTTGTTGGTATTTTCTAATAGCGCACACTCAAGTGGTGGCTAGTTTTTTTGTTGTGACATTTTCAATTTTACTTGTTTTTTATTTTTTAAGGACTACATTAGTACACGTTGTTTTTGTTTTTCATTTTTTCATCGCCATCGAAGATCTAATTTTTTTTTTTTTAATTTTAAATCCAGCTCACTGCCACGACACCACTGATTTAAAGCATCACGCGCCCGCGAGCAGCGTACTAATTTGTTCGGCGCCATTTTAAAAATGAAATAGTATAACATCAAAAACCCATCCATGAAATATTTCCATTGCTTGCGATAGATTTTGACAGATGTTATGCAGTACTTTTCAATGAAAAATAAAATTACAACAAAAACAAACAAAATGTCCACCAGTTGGCAAACTATTTGATCGGCTAGTGTGAGAACGTCCATAGCACGCCATACCCACTTGGCAGTCTGCAGATAGCTGCCAGACTTTAAAATCAAGTGGAAATCTGACCTCCCATTTGATTTTTTAGCTGGGTTTGATTCGATCGTTAGGTGTGCGCACTTCCATAAGACACCACATGGTAGAATAAATAAGGTTCTCGCATGGGTGAAAGCGAGTTCCCATAAATGTCAAATCGAAGTTGACAGGTCATACAAATTCTGAAAGCGAAAATTGATAACATGTAAAGCCAATAAAGTTGTTGTTGTTGCTTTGCTTTTTTGCTTTTTTCGATCAGCCTGAGACAACTTTATTTATTCAACCATGCACCATGCCCACATGAAAACAAATCAAACTATCGGCCGACTTAAAGTCTGTAGTGTGCGGCGGCTCCAAGTCTTTACGAAATAGCAAACAAGAAGAACATGAAAACAAAATGAAAACAAAGAAGCAATACAAGTGCTGTCAAACACATCAAGCAACGTAGCTGCTTTTTGTGTGAAGCGGTGCGAATGCGAGAACACACCTGTGGTGAGCACAAAAATAAACTTTTATTTTATTTAAACATTTTTTATTAATTTTATTTTTACAATTTATTTTTTTGTTCTATGTTCAACAAACACAATTTTATAACTAATTTAAAATACAAAATTTTTGATAAATAAAAATTGACAATTTTGAAATCTTAAATAATAATTTTTTAAAATAAATGTGTAAGTGAATATTATTAAAGTTGTATGTTGTTTTGTATGTTGTGATGTCGGTGTTTATATGTGGTGGTATTGAGTCACCACATTATTCCCCCTCCCTTCTGAAAAATTTTGGTTGTGTTGGCTAATAGGTTAAAGTGTACTTTTTTAGTATTTTTATGTTTGGTTGAATGTGTCTGTGCTGTTTCGGTGTCTAAGGTGGCGGGCTTAATCCTATCAATGTTGACTGTTATGTTAGTGTTATTTTTACGAATTGTGAAGTATTTCGGTGTTCTCTCAATAACTTCGAAGGGACCATCGTACGGCTCTTGTAGTGTTTTACGAATTGTGTCATTACGGACAAAGACAAAGTTACAAGTACTAAGGGCTCGAGGTATATATTGTTGAAAGTTAGTGCTGTGATGCGCAATGTTTGACTTTTGATCTTCTACGACCTCTTTAAGTTTGGACAAGGTGTCCGACGAATTGAAGTTCTGACTGCTGTGGATTACTAGTTGTTGTGGTAGCCTTAGTGTTTGACCAAAAACCATTTCAGCTGGTGAAGCCTTAATATCTTCTTTGACCGTGGACCTAAGTCCTAGAAGAACTAGTGGCAACTCTGTGTACCAATTTGTGTGGTTGTTTCTCGCTATTAGAGAAGTCTTAAGTTGGTGGTGAAATCGTTCTACAATCCCGTTAGCTTGTGGATGATAAGCAGAAGTGGTAATGTGTTTGCTTCCTAGTGTCTTAATACTATGTTCACACACAGGCCGAAAAGACGCTTTTCAGCTGAAAAACTTCTTTTCAAAAAAAGGTGTTCACACTTGAAAAGCAGCTTTTCATTTCATTGTTCTCAGAAAATAAGATGCTCCTATAAATAAACAGAGAGACGAAATGTCAAATATCAGTGATAACCTCAATTTTAGTAATAGATTTTGACTATACTCACAAAAACAGACTTCAAAGCAGGGTTGTTTTCTAGCTTTTTAGAGTTTTTCGCTGAAAAGCACACAAAAAGACGCTTTTCCTTTGACAGTTTTTCTATGGCGAAAAACTTAATATCATGTAGCTTTTCAGCTGAAAAGCCATTATTGTACGAAAAGCCGCTTTTCGGCCTAAGTGTGAACATGGTATAACGAAGTTTCGAAATGTTGTGGACGTGAATTGAGGACCTCGATCGGAAGTAATTTCCAGAGGAACTCCAAAACGTGAGATGTATTCCTTTTGAAGTGTATCTACGATAGTACTGGCGTTGGTATCTTTAATTGGATACGCTTCGGGCCAACGTGTGTTTCTGTCAACTAAGGTAAGTAGATATCTATAACCTTTAGATATTGGTAAAGGGCCAACTAAATCAATGTGAACATGCTCAAAACGACCGTGTGGAATGTCTATCTTGTGTGGGATTGTCTTCGTGTGTCGGTGTATTTTGGCTCGTTGGCATCTAACGCATTCTTGTGACCATTTGTTGATTTGTGTGTTCATTTTGGGCCAAAAATATCTTTGTGTTATGAGTCGTCGAGAAGCTCGTGTACCTGGGTGTGAAATATTATGTAATTGTTCAAAAATTTGTTTGCGTAATGTTTGTGGAATGTATGGACGTGTTCCTGAACTTGTTTGTTCGCACCAAATTTTAATGTTAAGTATTGGAATGTGTATTTGTTCGAATTTGTAAGTGTGTTTATTTAGTATATCTTATAGTTCTGGATCTGTATTCTGTTCTTTGTGTAGAGTTCTGAGGTTAATCTCAGAGGTTGTGAAAGCCTCTATCTCAGCTCTTAAAAGTGCGTCCGCTACGGTGTTTTCGGTACCTTTAATGTGTCTGATGTCGTTGGAAAATTGTGCAATGAATTCTAGGTGTCGTGTTTGTCTTGGGCTTCTCTCTGTTTTTTAATGTAATGCTGAAGTAAGTGGTTTGTGGTCTGTGTATATAGTAAATGTTCGTCCCTCTTAATAGTGTCTAAAGTGTTTAATTGTAAGGTAAATTGCTAAAAGTTCACGATCGAACGTACTGTATTTTGTCTCTGATGAAGATAATTTCTTTGAAAAGAAAGCTAGTGGTTCTGTTTCCTGATTATATTCTTGTTGCAAAACTGCACCGATAGCAGTGTTAGATGCATCCACAGCGATAGAAAGTTTTGCTTTGCTATTAAAATGATTAAGTAGCACTTCCTTAGTAAAACTTTCTTTTATCGTTGCGAATGCTTCTGTTGTGTTTTCTGTCCATGTTAAGTGTTTGTCCTTTGTTTTTGATGCTGAAGTTATCATATCTTAAATTTGTGTAAGTGTGTGTGCTAATTTTGGAATGCATCTGTGGTAGTAATTAATCATCCCGATGAATTTTTGCATTTGTTTAACTGTTTCTGGTTTTGGATAGTTAACAATGCATTGAATTCTATCGGGAGATGGTTGTATGCCTTTGTTTGAAATGTCATAACTTAAAAAATTTATTCTGTCTACGCCGAAAATACATTTGTTTGGTTTGATGTTTAGTCCGTAATTGTCTAGTCGTTCAAAAACTAAATTTAGATGTTTAACGTGTTCTTCTTCTGTCTCGCTGGCCACAAGAATGTCGTCGAGGTATACAAATACGAAGTCTAGTTCTCGTAATACTTCGTTGATAAATCGTTGGAATGTTTGAGCTGCATTTCTTAAACCGAATGGCATTCTCAGAAACTCAAACATTCCGAACGGTGTTGTAATCGCGGTTTTATGTATGTCTTGTGTGGCCATGGGGATTTGGTGGTATGCTCTAACTAGGTCTAATTTTGAAAATATGTGTTTATTGTGTAAGTCTATAGATAGGTCGTGTATGTGTGGTAGAGGGTAGCGGTCTGGAACTGTAATGGCATTTAGTCTTCTATAGCAGTGATGCTCAAACGCACACAACTAAACTTGATTGGATGTGTGTGTAACACTTAAAGCTTCTCACTGAAAGAAATCTAATGTTAAAGCAATTTGAAAGCTTTCCGAAAGCTTTATGTTCATAAATAGAATTAAATCGACGCAAATCGAAAAACTATGAAATTATTTGTAATAGATTATTTGCTTATAATATATTTCATATTATATTGTTTTTGGATTTTTTATTATTATATATGAATATATATCGTATGGGTATATTTTGAATACTTTGAATATGTGCAGTGCCCTTGTTTGCTTCTTATAATGTTAATATTTCTGGAAAAAATATTAAAATTAAGACGGGGTCAAATAACATGAAAACGATATGAAAAAACCCGATTTCAAACTGATTTTGAAAAGTTTTTTCCTGAAATTTTCTGACATACTTTTGACATGATAACAAATCAACCAATTGTTGTTGATTTTTTATATCCACGGCCGCCAAATATGTTTATTAGTGTTGTTATTATTATTGTTTTTGGTATTATTATTTTTATTATTAAAATCTTTGATTATTTCGTCAAAATCTACATCGTCATTGGAAATTTTTATGCGCATCAAATCTTGCAGATGATTGTCCGATAAGCGATTTCGGTGTTTGTTTTTTATTATTTTCATCAATGAAAAAGAGCTTTCGCAAATATATGTTGTTCCAAACATCGAATAAAGTTTATATATAGCATTTTTTATTGTTGGATAAAGGGAATCATCAACATTTTTCCAAAATTCACATCCGTCTGCAATAGGTAACATTAAATCTTCTTGCAAAATTTTTAACTCGCTTTGGATCGATGGGCTTTGTTTTTCTATATTGTATTTTAGAGGATTGTTATGTAGCTCAATTAAATCAGATATTTTTTGGAAATCTTGAAATCTTTTAGAACAGTTGGTTTCTAATGTATCAAAGACTTCAAAAAAACGGTTCATGCTGACTTCATTACAACACGCAGTGTAAGCCTCTGCAGTTCTTGTTAAATTTTCTAGGTTGCCGTTTTTAAATTTAGTAGATAAAATAGTAAGCTGTCGTTGGAATTCTACAACGGCTGAAACCAAATCAAAGATCATTTTTTGCTTCCCTTGTAATACTAGATTTAATTTATTGATAAATTCAGATATGTCCGTTAAAAATGCCAAGTCCAAGTTAAAAATAGGATCTTTTAAAGAGTTAACTAATAAATCCGAGCCAGGAGAGGGGTTAAGCTCAAAAAATGACAAAACTTCAAAACGCAGATGAAATAATCTTTTGAGGCTATTTCCTCGACTCAACCATCGTACTTCAGTAAAAAGTAGCAAATCACCATAATCGGCCTCCAGTTCTTCCAAAAATGTTTTGAATTTTCTATGATTTAAAGAGTTGTGACCACCTCGAATTTTATTGATAATTTTAATGGATATTTTCATTGTTTCCAATAAATTTAATGATTTGGCAAACAAAGCTTGTTGATGTATTATACAGTGAAATACGGGTACATCAATTTGGTTCTTTAATAAATAACCTATAAGCCCTTCTTTTTTCCCCGTCATAACGTGAGCTCCATCGGTACAAACCGAAGATAATTTATTTATGTCTGCAAATGAAAAGATTTTACTATTTAAAACATCATAAATTGTTTTGCCCTTCACGTTTCCATGCATAGACTCAACTATTAGCATTTCTTCTGAGCAATGAACATTTTCATTCACAGTTTTTACACAAATTAATAGTTGACAACAATCATTAACGTCAGTGCTCTCGTCTAAGCAAATAGAAAAGTACTTGCAATCACGCATTCTTTTTTGAGTTTTTGAAAATAAGTATTCGCTCAAAGTTTCAGTCCGACGAGTGATTGTTGACCTCGATAAAGCTAGGCTTTCAAAAATGTCTTTAAACTCTCTACCTTTTTCACCAAAACACTCAAAAACTTCTTTGGCTAAGTCTTTAAAGAATATTCCATCTTCGAATGGCCTGCACCTCTTCCCTAAAGCAAGACTTATAACATAAGAAGCTTTTAATTGGACAAAATTTATATCGGTTACCGACTGACTTATTACTGCGTTTTTCTTCTTATTGGTGTTAAATTCATTGAATTTTTCAAAAAACATACGTTTTAAGTCAATAAGTATTTCCTGTCTCTCCCCTCCCACTACATTATGGAATTCAGCATGTTGTGTAATGTAATGCCTCTTGATATTGGATATTTTCACCTGAGCCAACACCTTAAAGCATACTAAGCACTGAGCTTCGCTTAAACTATTTTTTATAAAAAAATAATCTTTTACCCACCTTTCTAAAAACATTTTTTCACAGTTCTAAAATCAATTTTTTTAAAATAATCTTAATGCGGAGCAAAGTAAACGAAAATCAACTGGTCTGAATGAAATCTAAAATCACAGTGAAGATTTGTTAGATAGACATGATTTATATATGAAGATATCATCACCCAAAATCCAAAAAGCCGCAGCAACATTTTTTTATATTTTCTTAGGAAAAGACGAAAACTTTATAAAAAGACACATATTTCAGATTGAACAACCACTCCTTCTTATGCATTTTGTTGATTAACAAGCTAATCAATAAATATTAGTATAGAATTCAGTAAGACAGGTTTCTTTAATTAAATTTATTTTGAAAAGTCAATAATTCGATTTTTTTTGTAGTTATGACTTTTTCAATTATAGGCGACAATATGATTCAGTTTATCAGAATTTGAATTGACTAATTATAGGTCTACAAATGCTGAAACAAGTATGTTGGTGAAGAGGCGATCTTATTCTTCGAATTGAAAAAATATTCAATTTTATTTTTAAGTCCTTTGCGGCAAGCAAGTAAACACTTTCATCTAAAAGAAAATTTGGAAAGAGTAAAAACCTTGTATTTAGGCAAACATTAAATTTATGAATTGCACTAACCTTATTTTTCATCCCAATTTTTTTTATTTTGCATTTACAAGTTCTTTTTTGCTGACAGCTATTTCTTAATTGAAAACAGCAAAAGTGTGCTAAATTATTTACATATATTAAATATACATACGTAAATAGCAACATTTTTCGGTATTACATAACTAAAAACAAAATAAATATAAAATTGCATACAATCATCGCTTACATTACAAAGTGTTGAGTTTCCGAAGAATCATAGTTAACTGAACTGTGCTTTGCTTCTTAATGTTTTCTTTTCGGTGTACAAAAATTGCGTAATTATAATCAAATTAAGCGAACAAAGTGACGTGACCCTTTCTGCTTGGAGTCTGCCTGCAGACTGAAAGCTTTTTAGCAGCGCAAAATTTTATATACCTATACGTTGCAGAAAAAGCTGTTAGCTCTCGAGCTAATTTTGATCGACACTGTTCTATAGTCACCACAGGGTCTCCAGTCGTTCACATCTTTTTTGGGTACTAGATGTAGTGGAGAAGCTGACATGGAGTCTGAAGGACGGCAGATACCTGCTTTGATTAAGAAATCAAATTCCTGTTTGGCAATTTTGTATTTGTTGGAGTCAAGGCGTCTTGGTCTTGAAAAAGGTAACTGTCCTTCTGTAGTTATGTGGTGTTCTGTTTTGTGTTTAACTGGTTTGTTGTAGTCGGGTTCTGCTGTTAGTGATGGGTAATCTTTGAGTATATTTGTATATTTGTTGTCTAGTGTAATTAGTTTGGGTAGTGATGTTTCTGTAAATGCTGTGATTGCGTTAACTGATAGTTGTGTAAGTTGATCAATTAGTTTCTTGTGTTTTAAGTCTATCAAGAGTCCATATTTCGTAAGGAAATCTGCTCCTATGATGGGTCTTGTAATGTCTGCTAGTATAAATGTAAAAGGGAAATCGCGTCTTAGTTTTAAATTTACGTTGAGTAATTTCTTGCCGAAAGTTGAGATTGTGCTACCGTTAGCTGCTGTTAGAATTAAGTCTGAATTTTTCTTGTGGGCTTTGAATTTATTTACTGGAAGTACGGAAACTTCTGCTCCACTGTCTATCAAAAAGTTTATATGATTGTCGTTATCGTAAATAAAAAGGCGGCGTGTGAGTATTGTTTGACTTCCATCATTAGCCGTCGCAATGATGGAGTCACTTAGTTTGTTGAGTTATGTTGTGTTGTGTTGTGTTGGGTGTCGTTTTGACCGAATGAGCATGGTTGTTCGCATTGTCTAGCTGCCCTTCCGAACCTAAAATGGTATCTACATACCCAGTTGGCAGGTCGTTGTCGTGACACACTTCTTGACGGGGATCTACGTCTTGAAAATCTTCGAAAATTAGTTTCTCTCGAGTTCGAACGTGAATTATTCCGGTATCGTTCGTTTTTTAATTCTTGGACCTCAATTGCTAGTTTATTGAAACTTTCTAGAATTTTTGACGTTGTTTCAGCAAACGATTGCGTTATCATCGCAAGCTCTGAGTTTTGGGTGTTTTTTGTCATGCGCTGGGCATTATTGCCAAATGAAGCGACTTCGGATTCTGACATAACTTCCCACAAATTGTCAGCTAGTTTCAATTGTTCTTCTAGCTCTCTATGACCAGATCCGGTCAAAGCAATATTAAGGCTTTTGGGGAGCTTGCGAAGCCAAATTTTATAAACTAAGTCGCTATCGACTGTAGTACCGGCTAACATAATTAGTGACCTATAAAATTGAGACGGCTTTTGGTCACCCATCTCGGTGCCAGACAAAATTTTGTCGAACCTCTTGGCTTCACTTAAAGAGTGTCGGTCAATCAAGGTTCTCTTTAAGCCTTCATACAAATTTGAGGAAGGAGGTTTCTGTATGAAATCTAGCACTGTTATAATTACGGCTGACTTCATAAACGCAAGTTGCAATGCAACACTGCAAAATCAAGTGTTCATTAACATCACTATTTTATTTTTGACAATGTAGTGTGTTCATTAACGCAACGCAACCCTGTCCGATGCGCATCGGATGTCATTTTGGCGCATCATTTAAATTTCTGATGCAACATGGATGTCTCACAAGCAAAGTAAGTAAATTTATAAAATATTTGATTTTATTACTTCATGATGTAATAACCATTCTATTTAAAGTGATAAAAAATGGACACACCAAAGGAAGCTGTTGCTGATAACCACAAGACTGCGCTATGAAAGTGATTTCACCGCGAATAAGAAGAAAAGAAACACAATTTGGGAAACAATTTTGAGGGAAATAAAAGATATTGATGATACGTTTCCTTTTACAAGGGACGAAATCACTAGATGTTTCTTAAATATCATGATCACGTACAAACGGATCAGAAAAAGGAATAATACATCTGGAGAAAGTGCGACGAATTGGGAATATTTTAATCAACTCGATGAGGTTTATGGAACCCGAAGCAGTGTCTGTGTTCCAGATGAAATGACGGAGCGTTCATTGGAGAATTTAACAGAAATACTTACATCTGACAACCCTCTGACAGTGGATGAAGCATCATCCAATTCGTCGACACCAGTTGGAACTAGTAAGAGAAGACGCAATGAAGTGCTAGATTTTTTAAAAGAAGAATCCGAAAAGGACCAAGCAACAACGGAAAAATTATTCACCCAAGAAAATGAAAGATTAGAAGTCGAAAAAGAAAAGCTAAGCGAATTGCGGAAAATAAGAGAACTGTTCGAAATCATTTGTCAAAGTCGTTCAAATAACAATTAAAGGCATAATTGTAGTTTAGAGTCCATGCTTAAATATTTTTTTTTTAATTTTTATAATATGTATATGCGCCTCCTAAGCCTAATGGTGCAAAAAAAAAAGGTCGGTCTCGAATGGTTTAGGAGATAAAAATCGGGAAAGTTTCAAAATTCAGTGCAAATTTCCAAGTGCGTGGAAGAGGGCCCAAGCCCAAATATTTTTTTCTTAATTTTATTATATGTATATGGTGCTCCTAAGCCTAATGGTGCAACAAAATTTTGTCGGTCTCTAATGGTTTCGGAGATAAAAATCGGGAAAATTTAAAAATTCACCGCAAATTTCTAAGTGCGTGGAAGGTAATTTTCCCTTTTACATAATAATACATTATTATTTTTATCTCCGAAACCATTCGAAACCGACAAAATTTTATTGCACCATTAGGCTTAGGAAGACCAGATACATATAATAAAAATAAGAAAAAAAATATTTGGTCTTGGGCCCTCTTCCACGCACTTGGCAATTTGCACTGAATTTTGAAACTTTCCCGATTTTTATCTCCTAAACCATCCAAGACCGACCTTTTTTTTTGCACCATTAGGCTTAGGAGGCGCATACACATATTATAAAAATTAGAAAAAAAATATTTAAGCATGGGCTCTAAAGTACAATTATTCCCAATTAAATTCCATGTTTTACAAGATTTACTTTTGTGATACTTTTGTGCCTTAAAAAAGTTTCAAAACTTATATCTGTAAGAATAAAACTCTTTCTGTCATTTATTTCTTTTTTTTTTTTGCTTGTTTATTTGACCGGATATATCAGTCAGTATTTCATAAAATCGAAAAAGTTTTTAAAAATAATCTTAAGCTGACAGCAAAGTTGCAATAGCATCTCTTTTGGCCTTAGCTTCTTGTCTCTGTGTTGATGTCCTTGAATTTTCTTGAAAATCATTGTCATTAGGGTCGTAATCATTTGCAATGTAGTCATCAATGTTGTTTTCATGTTCATCATACATAATTATAATGTTATGTATTATCATGCATGCCATCACAATAAGCCTTGGCAAATTTGGGCGCTGAACTTCAATGCATTTCAAAATCTGAAATTTCTTTTTCAATATGCCAAAAGCTTGTTCAACAAAGACTCTGGTTGAGCTCAATATAGTATTAAATTTTGATTGCATTGTGTTTAAATATCCATTGTCACGATAACGCACCATCATGAACATGTCGAGGGGGTACGCTCCATCACCGAGCAAATGCATGTTCGACGAAATTTTAATTTCTCCGTTAGTTATTGCCTTCTTTAACGAACTAATTTCCCAAACTGATGCGTCATGACAACGCCCAGGACAACCAATGAAAACGTCTAAAAATTTCATTTTACTATCGACAACTGCCTGAAAAATTAAAGTAATTTAAGAAAAAAATACCATACGCTAACGCGTTTCAAACATACTTGCGCAATGATGGAAAATGATCCTTTCCGATTGTAAAAGCTCACTCCATCTGTAAGCGGTTGTGTTATGGGTACATGTGTACCATCTATGCACCCTAGGACATAGGGAAATGGATTACGCCGACTTGCAGCAAATTCCTCACTAACTTTTCTTTGTTCATCTGGAGTTTTTGGAAACTTAATAATCTGGTTTTTAAGGCGGCAAATAAGTTTGATAGTCCTAATGAATACTTTATATGCAGCGCCAATTCCCACTCCAAACCTATCACTGACATCACGGAACGAACTGTTGTTGCTCAATTTCCATATTGTTATGTAGAGTGCTTTATAAAGAGGAATACCGTTGCGACCAGTTGATCTCGTAGACCACATAGGATCTATCATGTTTTCCAGCTTCTGAAAACAAAACAATAAAATTCAAACAATCCATTTCCATTTCTGATAGTATTATTACCTTGAAAGTGGCTTTTGTCATTCGAAAATGCGAATAAAAGACATAATCATCCATCGTTGAAATCGTTTTACAAAAATTTTCCGTCTTTGGTATTTTCTTTTTTGTGTAGGTTGACTCACTTAAAAGTGCAGAAATCCGGCGCTGTTTATTCTTCAATATCTTTTTAATTATTGCGATCCTTGCAGAAGATGTATTTTCTGCCAGTTCCACAGCATTCAACAATATTAAAGATATGTCTTCCATTAGGCTTTACTTCACACAAAAGATTAGATCAAATGTTTAAAAATAAGTAAATACATTTCACGGTGGTGTTCATAAACGCCTTCAAATTGATTGCATTATTTGACAAAGCAGGGATGCATGACAACATTGCTTTGCATCAGATGCGATATGTTTTGCAGTGCTGCATTGCAACTTGCGTTTATGAAGTCAGCCTACCTCTTGAGGTAGAGCGGTTACGAGGTACTCATACTTTGTCTTGTCAGTAGTAATTCCTTTTGCCTGAAATTGTATTTCCGCATGGGCGAACCATGCGTCGGGACAAATGGTCCAAAATTGTGGCAATTTAACTGACGTTCCTTGTACTTCAGGATGCATTGGTGCATCAAATGGATTGACAAGATCCGTTTGGAGTTGTATGAGAGGGCGATGGTCACCTTCGCCGAAATGAGAGTGATGTGAGAGAGGGTTAGAAGTATGTAAGGGAGTGGGGGGTTGTCTGGGGTGGGGTGGTGGTGTGTGTGAAAGACTCATCGTGTACCTCAAAATGTGTCTCCTAAAGTGTGTTTCCTAAAATGTGTTTCCTAGTGCAGTGGAGTGCCTACGGATGTAAGACGATAAGTTTCTTCCGACCCTATCGTCTTACAAACGTTTTAAAATCTACGGTGTGTGCCTCGTGCGAATCTAAATTAAAAAGCAACCTGTGAAAAAAAATTTTATAACATGTCAAAAAAAAAAAAATTACAAAATTTGATACAATTTTTGAAATAATAATAAAAAAATTAATATGCCAATTTTGTTATTGTTGCTGTTGTTGTTGTTGTTGTTGTTGTTGTTGTTGTTGTTATTATTGTTGTTGTTGTTGTTGTTGTTGTTGTTGTTGTTGTTGTTGTTGTTGTTGTTGTTGTTGTTGTTGTTGTTGTTGTTGTTCTTAATTTTGCTGCTGCTGTTGTTATTGTTGTTTTTGTTGTTGTTGTTGTAAATTATCCTGATGCTGTTGTGATTGTTGTTGCTGCTGCTGATATTTTTCTGTTGTTGTTTATTCTGCAGTTATTGTTAATGTTGCTGTTGTTGCCTGTTCCACCTTACCGGCAGGTGTAGGGTCTTGCTTGTTGTCGTTGTTATGACGTTGTTGTTCCGTTATCTTACCGGCAGATATAGGGTCTTGTTTGTTGTTGGACGATGATGTTGTTGATGCTGACGATGGTAGTGACGAGCGTTTCAGTTGCTGTAATTGCTGTTGTTCTAGATGCTGTTGCTGCTGTGCCTGAACTACCAAATCACTGGGTGGCGTTAGTTTTTGTAGCTGCTGCTGCTGTTGTTGTTCGGTGATAGTGATATTCCGACCTTCGGTTCAAAAGGTCTCTTCAATATAGGTGAAATTTCTCTTTTTGTTGAGCTGGACTTTGATCGGATAAGCCTTGGAGTAATTTCAACTTTTGGCTCTTGCAACCTTAATAATGTTCCTTTGTTTTTGCACTGGTAGGATCGCCAGTTGTGGTGGGCACAAATGTTGCGGTGGTTCACGAGCGCAAAAATAAACTTTTATTTTATGTCGGTTTTATTGATGTCGGTGTTTATATGTGGTGGTATTGAGTCACCACACACCCCTATTATACGTGCATTTTTTTAAGAAATAGTAGGTACTGAAAAATATGTATACTTTAATTTATTTATAAAAATATTTATAATGACATTAATTCCATTTCAAGTCGCCAAGTTTCAATAAGAAAATGTCGATGTTTTTTCATCTTTACAAATAAATAACCCCCTATAAATAAATTGTGACTACGTTTACATTCAGCCACTTTGACAAAACCGAGCTATGTCACGATTTTTCGCAGCCAACTTCATAACAAAGATGGACGACATGCGCAATGCGCAATCTGGTAATATATCATTCTTGAGGTAGCATTGACAACTGCTTGGGAAAACATCTTCCGTCAAAAACTAAACTCAAAAAAAGAGCGCTCACCATCCGCCATTGAAAACATAAACAATGTTGAAAACGTTAAAGTGAAAAAAAAACAACAACCACAGCAGCTGCAGATGCATATACACAAAAAGCTGTTTTAGACAGGAGATGTTTTCTTGTAGAAGAGAAAATAAGCGGTTGTCAATGCTACCTTGTATTATTATACCCATGGTGTAACAATAATAAGGTGTTAGTGAATTTTTGACAACACCAAGAATAGCTTTCTTTCTGTCAAAAAATTGAGAGCGCAAGAGAGGAGCCATTGATAGTTGTCAAATTATGTTATTTGTTTGAGCTGCTAGATGATGATGCGTTATAGTTTTTATGGGTTATTGTGCGACTAGAGTTTAAATAAATATTTAATTCAATTAATTGTGCCGTGTTGTGTTGACAAAAAGTTATTGGTCATTTGCCAAGGTCATTTGCCAAGTTCGCTATTGAATGGTTTTGTCATTTTATCAAAAACGTGCGCTGGAAGGTGCCACCGACATGAAGTTTTGGTCAGCATGCAAATTGTCTTGCATTCACATCGACTGCTTCAATAAAATATCGAATGAAAGAATGTTCAATACATCAACTGATAATAGTCATCAAAAGAAGTGTTCATGGCATTGAGCTTCGACCAACTGCACGTTAGCTGATTTATTTTCATTCCAATTCACCATCAGCTGTTTGTGACAGGAGCGGGGCGAAAAAATTTATCATTTTGAGAGAGAAGTGTCAAATTAACTAACACCTTATTATTATTACACCATGATTATACCATGGAGCTGAGTAGCATTGTTGTTGATGTTTTTTGTTGTTGTTGTTGTTGTTGTTGTTGTTGTGGTTGTTGCTTTCTTTTAATATCTCTCAGCGTTAAAAAAACAAAAACACTGCTGCTTACTTCTATTATCTTGAGAATTATCATTTATCTTGATTTATTTGTTATACTTTTCTACCGTTTATTTACTTTTACTTTATTTACTTTAAGAAATAAAGGATATACGATTTTACATTAGGATATGTTATGGTCAAAAGTTTTTGTAGGACTTAAATTTAAATAGGAAACAAGATTTGAAACTTCCATTTTATACTTCTTCAAAATCACGTTTTTTAGGGTCGCCAATCCAGTTTGCGAATTTTCTGGATTTTTTTCTCCCCACGTGCTTATATTACATCAAGGATTCAGAATCTTGCTTTGCAGGGAGGTTCTGGAATATGTTAAGAAAATGTATGGAACCCAAAACCCATCTACTTTACACTTTCAATGAGACTCAATCCGACTTGATGTATACTAGATATCTACGTATGCATACTTGTTATATTTGTTTCGTGGCATGCAACTTTTCTACACTCAGGGAAAAAAATCGTAAAACCAAAGAAAATACACTTTGCCACAAAGACTTTTATTGGTTAGATTGTGCCCAAAGTTACAACATCCTTACGGCAAAGGCACAAAGATTGTTAAATTCCCATGAAAAATATGCTTTAATCAAAGACTTAAATTCTTGTGACAAAGATGTACGTCTTTAAAAAAGTCGATTTCCTTAATACTATCTTTGTATGTCCACCTTTTTTTTTTCTATTACTCACCCCTTCTCCACTCTCCTTCCCACCCCCTCCCCCTTCCCCTTGACCCTTAACCTATACGATTTAATCTAGTGCTAATACCAACTCATACATATTAATTCATCAATTGCCTTATATAGTGCATATTGCTCACAAAGTAACTGCGAACTATAAGCGTGTGTATTTTTAAGAAAAATATGATTTTGTAGAAAAAAATTCTTTAAAGTTAGACTTTGACTTTGAAACAACGATGCTTAGCTTCAAGAAAACAAAGAAAATTTGTTGATTTTGCGTACTTTTTTCTTTGTTAACAAGAATTTGTTAAATCGTTTATTAAATTAAATCGTTATTGTAAATAATTTATCTTTACGGCAAATATTTTTTGATTGATTTAGCTTCAAAGAACTTCAGTCTTTTGTTTCAAAGATGCAGCAGTTGCTTAGTTAAAGAATAAATCATTAGTGCAACGATCTTTTCTTTGTAGCAACGATATTTTGGTTACAGTCTTTTAACAACTTTTTTTCTTTGATTTTAAGGTGTTCAATTTTCTCAGTGTACACATTTTTTTATATTTATTTATTATAAATAATAAACAAACGGCTGACTTATCACTTTTTTCGAAGTGACATTGTGTGATTCAATTAGTTTTTGTATAAATTGATGACGATAAACTAGAAAGAGAAAACGTCCGTGGCGAAGCCTCGGTCCACTGTGCATAGTGTAACGAGCCCATATAGCAAGTGGACACAAATAGGAAAAGTTATCCTAGAATCATGAAATTTTGCGAAAATGAGTTTTACGATGAAAGAATTATTTTCACAAAATTTCGTTTAAATTGAATAAATGGCACGCCTACCTCCTATGTAACCGAAAGTGGTAATATGCAATAGTTCCCCAAACTTTTATCCTAGATCAATTTGGTACACATAGTTCGTTTGGAGTTATAAACAGCTGGTGTGAAAATGAACTAAATGGGTTGACTAATATGACCACATCCCTTATAACTGAAATCGGTAATCAGGTATATTTACACAAAAAATTACCCCAGATCATTTAAATTTACTACACGTAGTTCTTTTGTAGCTATAAATAGCTGATGTGAAAATTAACCAAACCGGCCAACTAGCATGCCCACCTCCCATATAACTTATTTTCTGGTATGAACGCGAAGGGTATTTTAGAGAAAACAAAAATGCTTTTTTTTAAATTGCGTTTTGAACATTGTAAAAAATTTGTTATTTTTTCATACAAAATTGCTCATTTTCGTCAAAAGATGCTCCAAAAAATTGGGCGTAAAGTTGTTATTATTGAATTTCGGCAAACTTAATTTTGGGAACATGTTGATATTAGACATACTTAAAATAAAAAAAAAAACAAAATTACTTCATTTTTTGTTATTGCTCCTCAAAGTTTTGTTTTTTTTTTTAGATTTCTAGAACCTGTCCTTAGTTATACAAATTTTTTTTTACGTTTGCTTTTAATTAAAAATGTTTTGCTAAAACACATGAAATATATATTAGTTAATTTTTTTGCATATTTTTTATGCTAAAATTTACGCCTTATTAAGATATATACAGTAAAAAGAGGAATTTCATCATATTTTCAAGTCAACTTTTAAAGAGTGACATGTCCATAATTGAAAGAATTTCACAAAGTCCTCTTTCATTAAGAATATTTATACTCTAAACTATTATTCAGCATATTTAAATTTATAAATTTACGACTTTATTTCGTAAGCTTTTTTTGTCCGCACTCGTTACACTGTGCGACGTGAGGACAATTTTCTTAACTTTTTCGGTGTTTTCGTCACCCAGTTAACATCAACCTTGGAGATTGCTTTGACCTCAAGTGGAGCTCCAGTTCGTTTCTCCAATCTCCAGTGCTGGATCTCCACTTGACCTCACTTGAGATCCAAGCCATTCTCCAGGGAAATGGACCTTCTATCTCCAGTCGAGATAAGGCTGGATCTCCACTTGAGCTCCAAGATAATTCTCCAAGTGATCTTCAGCCCAAATTGAAAAAGAAATAGAAAAAGCTTTTTAATTTTTTTTTTTATTTCATTTATTGAAAATAGTTTTAAACTAAAGAATTCTCAATATAATACCAAACTTTAATAATTTGTTAACTTAAGACTTCAGCATTTTTTGGCAAACTTTTCACTAAATTCACAGCTCTTTCTGCCACAGTTAAAGTTCCAGGTGCTTCTAAGGCTCCCTCTGCATTCCCACCTGATAGCAAATCTACAATTTGCCGCACTTCACTCTTTATTCTTTTTCTTTTCATTATTTCTTTTATTATTGTTATTTAAATTTATTTATTGAAAAAATTTCTTTTTACTCACTTTATTATTTTCTTGCAATTCACTATTTTTGACTTTTCACAAATTAAGAAACACAATAACCAAAAAAAAAAAAAAAAACCAAACAACCAAGTGTTGTCAACTACAAAAACAAATTATTTTTCTGACACTTCAACAGTATTGCCACTTTGAAAATTAACACATCTCAAGTCAATTTCTAGTTCAACTCCAAGATGTTGGAGTTGACTTGGAGAAATGGGTTGGAGATCAAGTGGAGGTTGAACCCTTTTTTTCCAAGCTTGGAGAAAAATATTTTTCTTGCTTGTTGGGCAGTAACACCGGTTGATGGGCGACCGGAACGAAACAAATCATCAACCTCAGTACGCCCGCTTCAAACTCTTTGTACCACTCGTAAGTTTGTGTCCCCGTAGGCTACTGTTAGCATTTTTAACGCATTTTAAACGCATGATGTTTTCTAAGAAACACAAAATTGAGAAATTCGCACATAAACACTGACTTGTTTACAAAGCTATCACGCACAAACTGATTTTTTGATCAGAAGGTATATAACATTTTTTTTCATCTCCATTGAGTTATAACTATAACTATTTTTCCAACCTGTGCGTAGCCTGATTAATCGGCTTTTAAAATTTTGTTAGAATTGTTTAAGTTATTTTATTGAACTTTTGCTCAAGCATACTGCAATCAATTTATCTTTATTATGATTAAAATAAGAATCATCAACTAAAAACTGAATAAAATTGTTCTCATTTGAAATTCTTTGTATGGGATAGTAATCATTCAGCACTAAAAACTGTTGGCAAACACTTCACACCAGAACTGTATATGGGATTTGTTGTATTTCCGAATAAATCAGAAGATTAAATAGGGGCAACAAATTTTACCTGAGCTAAATAAAAAAAATCATAGAAAACGCATGTGCCGCACACAATACAAGTAGGCAAAGGATTGCATATACGTGATTTTCTTAAAAAGGGTCCTTTCAACTATGTCGACGCATGTTGTGCGTTGCAACAACAAAAGGCGTGCTATTGGAAATTTGCAATATGCAAAATAGGTATTCGCGTAACAAAGGATCGCGTTGAATGTAATTTGAATATTCAAATTTCAAATAATTTGCCAAATGATTGGAATTAAAAAAGAATTTAGGGAAAACAGAATCGTTTTGCATATTCTCGCTTTTAATTGAAGGACGAATGCTGTTCTCAATATTTCTATAACCAATGATCTCGGTGTCCCTTTATGTAAACTAATGCATTGTGGAAATCCGTTACAAAAAATTTTGGTTCAAATTGAAGGATTGAGTCGGGACGGATTTTCAGAACTCTTGTATCAGATTGTAATAAAGGATTTGCAAAGGAACTTTAATTACAATGATTCGCTTTTTTATTTTAAAAAAGTTTTTCCAATGTTTATTTGTTTCGCTTCCCTTTAGGGGTTCCAACCTTTGAATGTGATGTGTATATGGACAACCTAACGAATCTCGCAAGGATACTTTGTATTTGCATACCTGATTGCTATGGTACCAGGCTGAAAGATGACAATAGATGAAAAAAAATTTGGTGCAAGTCTGCTGTTCTCATAAAATTACTCATGGGTACAAAATATATATAGAGCTACATAGTCGAGCAGAGATTCTTTTAGAACACACTTGCAAACCTCATTTATAGAGATGTGATAGAGGTTGGAAGTTATTGTTTCAATATATTGCCAAATTTACTCAATTTTGTTACGTTCAGATTTGACAGTAATTAATATATACATACTTTGCATAAAGTATTTATATTATAGTTATATACACTACATCAGAGAGAGAGAGAGCAATATCCTGCCTCTAAAAAAATTTCTTGTGATTTCACTAAATTAGTTTAATAACAAACCGAATAAAACTTATAATCCAATGGTATTTTTATGAAATTTTCGACAAATGCGCCGAAAATAAACTTTTTGGTTAATCACTTTAGATTTTGCAAACTTGAAACAATATTCAGTAAACGATTTTGGCAACGAAATTTTGACTTGTTTGCAAAGAGAGAAATAATATTCTTATAGGTATTAAGCAAATATTTTACTTAATAAAAGAAACTCTAAAATTAAGCCTACACATAAATTCCATTATATTATAAAATTGATAATATAAATGATTGATTGAAACAAGAATAAAATACTTGATTCGAGAACCTGGAACACACTCGACTGAAGAAAATATTTTCTTAATTTAAGTAAACGCAAAATTGGATATTTAAAATATTCTTGAATTATTTCAATTATTTCTCTTGATTTAAGAAAATACAAAATTATTTAAAAATTGCATAATTCAAGTATATACCGAGCAGAAAAGCAATAGTAAAATCAAAGTCCTTTCAAGGGCTGAAATTACCAGTTATTTATTTTTGTTTTTTTTTTTTTAATGTATTGTTTTATACATTGCTTTGAATGCACATACTTCGATACTCTGCCAAAAAAAAAAAAACAATGTTTGATTCACCCAAGCCAAGTATCTCTTATATATATTACGCAAGCTAAAATTTTGTCCGGCATAAAGCTTTTTAAGTACAAGTCCAATCTGAATAAATTTAGTATTTCTTGGTAGGTTTAGACCTGTAGATGTGCAAACTGGACTTTTTATTTTATAAAAATTTATATTTTTTAAGTTATAGCTTATTAAAGTAAGCATATAATTGTTGTTGTTATGTTGGTTTTTCTTTTCTTAACAAGAATGATAGAAACCAGACTATGCGTTCCGCAAATGAGAGAGAGAGAGAGCCTGAAGTCACAAGCGATATTGTCAAACTTTGGAATGGTTTTACTTCCACACCCACGATTAAATATATTTTTTTTTATTTTTATAATATGTTTATGGACCTCCTTAACCCATTGATACAATAAAGTTTTGTCAGTCCCGAATAGTTTAGGAGATAAAAATCTTGAAATTTTAAAAAATTCATATTTTTCGTATACAAGAATATTCATATTTTTATACAGAAGAGTAGATATTTTTACTTAAATTTTTCGAAAGAATTTATTTTCAATTTCGTAAATTTGCCTAAGATATCGCATATTTGCATACGTTTTTGTCAAGCAAAAGTACTGAGTGACGTCATGCACAGTTGAGAAAGAGAGCATTAGATAACGGGACAGCGGAATGCGTAATCTTGTTTTTATCAGTCTTGTTTTCTTAACAGAGCAGCTAAGAACAATGTTATCAAACTCAGAGCAAAACTATTCGCTGCTCACATTTCGCTCTCTTCTGTCTCTTCTTAATAGAGCGTCTGTTAACAACAAAATGAAAGTCAGAAAAATGTAATGGCTGAATGACAATACTGCGTTAGGTCGGTCGGCCTTTGACAGCTAGACTAGAAACAATGGGTTCTTATGAAGCAACACAAAATATGACTTCAAGCATTGCGTAGACCTCATCCCGTAAAAATGAATTTGAGGGGGTGACGTACGATCAACGCTATGAGTTGAGACATGCTCTACTAGCTCGTGCTTTTGACATTCCATATTAACGATGTGTTGCATTTTCGTTGAGAAATGCTAAAATGTGGGTATTCTTGGATTCCGATGGAAAACTAAGATTTTCATAGGATTATCGTAGGAATATATATTTTGATGCGAGTTTTTTTTAAATTGATAAAATTTTTTAAATTAACATGCTGCTTAAATAGTATAATAATGATTTTGATGAATTTAGAATGATATTAATATTATTCAATTGTATATCCTATTAAAATTTATGCATTTTTTAGTATATTATAAATAATATTATAAGGGTATTCATGCAAAATGGCAAACTTATATATTGGTCAATAAGATATTTTAATGAGGTTGGTTGAGGACGAATACCCTTAATGTCATTGTTTGAATAATATAACACACAAAGGAATGTTGTGGTAAGGAAGATTGGCAAATGCCGTTAATTTTGTTTTTGTAAAGTTGTACCCAAGTACTCACTAATTACAAGTGATTCAGCGAGCATTGTACAAGGGGGCGTGGCAGTTCGAATCTGCAATATCGAATAACTTTAGAATTATAAGTCGCAAAACATTGGAATTAGGTGTTCGGCCTCGATTTACATATACGGTTCCACTGATAAAATTTTATGGGCGTTGGGAAAAGGGTGTGGCACTTTTTCAACTGCCCAAATTGTGGGTATAACTTTCGAATTATTAGTTACATATCAATGAAACTCGGTAAGAATATACTATTTAGTCTTGTCCTTTGACTGGAAAAATTGAGTGAGCATTGGACAAGGGGGTATGGCACCGCCCATATAAATCAAACTTATGGTATCAAATAGCTTTGGAGTTAAATGCCGCATAATAATGAAACTCGGTATGGAGTTGCCACTTGGTAATGTCCATCTACTAGAAAACCGAGACGGGCATTGTACAAGGGTTTGTGGCTCCGCTTATACAATTACAATTTTTGGTATCGAATAGCCTATGAAATTAAGTCACAAAACGTTGAATTTTAGAATAGAATTTAGAAATATTAGAATAGCGCCAAAATACTCACCGTACCTCAAAACCACAATATACCAATTTTCATTCTAATCGCATAAATAATTGTACTACAGCGCCCTCTGGTGTTCAATATGGGTCAAAAAAGATAGCAGCAAAACACTCAGCGTACATGAAAACCACTATATACCGATTTTCTTTAAATTTGTACTTATGCGCCCTCTGGTGTTCAAGGTGGATAAAAATTGATTAAAATTGCCCCAAAACACGCACCGTACCAAAAAACTTCTATACACAAATTTACATGAATATTTCCATACGTATTTCCAGTAAGCAGTAATTTTGACAAAAACAAGAAAAATAATGACATCAAGCAATCACATTTTATAAAAAAAAACAATATACATATATATATATATAAATATCGATCAATCAAAGAAAAATTTTTTGCCATAAAAACTGAAATGTTTCTCCAGAAATTCCATTTTAAATTTTAATTTAATTTCACATTTTATCATTAAATTGGAAAGCGTTCATTTATTTTGAAGCTTTTAGTCCGAATTTTCATATTAATATGTGACTTTTTTCATTATTTCGCAGATTATATTACACTTAATAAAAAGATCTTAGCTTTCTAAAGTAGGTTTTATGGTTCTTAATGATTTTATGACAATATCTCTTAATTTTTCATTGATTAAAATTTTAATTGCATGATTTCGGAAAAAGGGATGTTTTGTGGGATTTTTAGTATAGCTGCTTTTATTGGCATCACCAAAATGAGAGACGCACGGTCTGTCAACGCAACATTGAGTTTTGCAAAGTTTGAGGTCGTCCGTTTTGACAGCTTATATCGTAAAGTTTTTACAACGGAGACCAACGTACGGTCAGCGCACGACCGACCTAACGCAGTATTGTAATTCAGCTATAAAGCTTTCGCAAACCGCTCGCGCTGAACGCTCGCAACCAAGATACATACAAATTTTTTTTATAGTTGAATTACAATACTGCGTTAGGCTGCGAACATAGTGATCGCGAGTTGCTGATCCGAGCCGATTGAAACTCAAAAACGCATTCCGGTAAAAGAGATGCATGACTTGCGTACTGTATTGCTCTAATATGTTTTTCGGCTCGGCTCAGCAACTCGCGTTCACTATGTTCGCAGCCTTAGGTCGGTCGTGCGCTGATCGTACGTTGGTCTACGTTGTAAGAACTTTACGATACAAGTTGTCAAAACGGATGACCTAAAACTTTGCAAAACATAATTTTGCGCTGACAGATCGTGTTCCTATCAATTTGGAGTTGCCAATAAAAGCAGCTATACAAGAAATCCCACCAAATATATCTTTTCCCCAAATAATGCAACTCTTAATGAATACAGATTGATGATTATTATTGAAGAAGTAACTAAACGTAAGTTTTCAATTTTGTTTTGTAGAAACGCAAACGCTTTAAATTACTGTATTAAATTTTGTTTGTTTTAAAACAATTATTAGTTTTATTCAAACACAATGCAATGCCACATTTCTCGCATATTGTGCGGCTAAATCCCTTGCATCCGGGATATTTGCATCGAATTTTCGCCTCAAAATGCTCAGGCCAGTGGCCAATTTGATCCTTACGAATATCTTGTGGTGGTACATGTTGTGCTGGTCCTTTTTTCTTTTTTGCCTGAATGGCAGGCTCGATAGTACTTGATCTGACACGTTTCGGTGTGATGTTAATGTTACTCAAACATTGGGCTACCTCTACACGATATTGCAATTGGTTTAAAATTTTGGAAGCCGGTTTGTTTTGCTGTTTAAGCACTCTTTTATAAGTCAACCATGAATTGACCATTGTCAGGTCAATGAGGTGGTAAAAAATTCGCATATACCACTTTCTGCTTTTCATCGAAATTTTATAGCGACCCATGAGGCTATCAAGCAGATCCACGACGCCCATACGACGATTATATTGTTGAATTATGTTGGGGCATTTGAAATCTATGGTTTTGTGTTGTTTCCTATCATATCTTTTCACCGACACCTCAGGATGAGTTCCAGCAAAGGAGAAAATGAGGTTTACATATTTATTGTCTTTCCAAACAACTTAAGTTATGTCAACTCCATCTACTGTTGTCATATATTCGTGACTTGAACCACGCTCTTCTTTTTTCATTGCTGCTTCTGTGGGCAGTTTACAATTTGGAAGTCTATTTCTTCGAACTGTTCCCAACGAAAAAATGCCCTCCTTTGTCAAATGAGCCATAAGTGGAATGGCGGTATAATAATTGTCATGGTACAGATAATAGTTTTGGTTTCGAGGTATAATACGGGACAAACCATATTGTTCTCATTTCATGTGTAAATTTCGAAGTTGTAGGCAAATCCAGAAACTCCAGTTAAAACAAACAATTTGAATCCCCATTTGTGAGGTTTCATCGGCATGTATTGTTTCATGTAGTGTCTAACTTTTGTTGAGCACATTTGTTCATCAATAGAAAGCTCTTTTTCCAAGGGAATGCTTTTGAATTTTAATTACAGACGATTTATAACCGGTCTTAATTTGTGTAACCTGTCATGTCCAAGTTGATCTCTTGCGACAAAGGTTGTATTGTCATTGAAATGCATGTTTTGTCGCAATTTTTCGATCTTGTTTATTGTCATTATATTTTTTTATTTGAGGAAATCCTAGGTCATCACTCCAATACGATCTTACATTGGGCGCATGAAGAAGTGACATATAGAGAACTATTGCGATAAACTGTTTTATATTGGAAGCACAGTACGTAGTTAGTTTCTCTGGATTTTTTTGAATGGTGTATAAATTGGTTTGCTCTATAATGTTCTTTATCAGGTTTTCATAAAAAAAGAGTTGAAGAATTGATACGGCGTTTCCAAATTTAGTAATTCACCTTCAATTTCCGAATTTCCATGAAAAATGAACTGATCTTCATTTAGTTGCAAATGCTTCTTCTTCCTAATAATTTTTTATTTTACTTGGCTTTGAGTTTGAAATATATCACGAGAACTCGACGGTAAGTCTTCATTATCAACTCGAAAAGCTGTTGGAGCTGAAGACATCAGCTGCTTGAACTCAAATGGTTCTGCTTCACCTTCTTCATCAAAATCCTGCAACACATTTGGAACAAAATCTGGATCTTCCAAACTGTCATCGTCAAAAGCATTATCATCATCTTCACTTTCCTCACTATTATATTTCAACAAATATTGTTTCAACTCTTTCACTGATTTGAAATGCTTATTCATGTTGAAAAGACTTCACTTTATAAGAAAGGTAGACTAAAACGACAAATAAAACAGTTACAAACGTTGATCAAATTTACTATGTTTATTCGCATAATGTAGCCAATTGGTACCAAAGCTCTTAATAGAAATTTCATTGTTACGAAAAGAGCTACAATATTAGAAAGCATTTATTACACAAATACTTACTTTTTAAGTTCACAACAAAAAAAATTTTTAATTTTCTCAAAAAAATAAGGCGTCAATGTTCACACTTTAGGCGTTCTAGACACTGTGAGAGCTATCACTAAAAAAATGCTCAAAAATGCCTCGCTATGAGAAAAAAACACGAGTATGATAACGGAATCTTATTAACACTATGTATCCAAGTGACAATACAATGCATTGAGCAGTTATTTTTTGGTGCAGCAGTAATTAAAGCGTACTAAAGACTTTGTTTCCAAATGGCAACTAGATGCATTTAAGGGTTAATCTGAATAAAATGAGTTTTGAAGCCGAATTCTTCTTTCTTACCAACCCAGAAGACTATAAAATCTAACCATAAGCAAAAGTTTACCATTCATACCATTCATATGGACCACAGGCGATACTACTTATTAAAAATATCTTACATTAGATTTCTATATCGGAAACGAAAAATTTTCATAGGACAAGTGGCGTAAGTGCAAACTTTTCACTAGTATGCAATATTCTCCATAATTTTTTATTAATTACTTTATTTTTTTAAGATATTAATAGCTTTTTTTGCATTTGACTTAGCTTATAATCAGTTCTTTACGCTTAGAATTTCTTATAAGAATTTTTTTCAATATAAAACGTTTTTCTTTCAATTTTACGTTTGTCAAAATGAATTATGAAGAAACTTTATTTTTTACGAAAGTAATAAATGTATATGCCAAATTCGTTCAGCCGTTGAGCCGTTTAAACTTGTATTCCGGTCAAAAAAAAATAGAAAACTACTTATCTTAATATAGATTATATGTAAAATTAATTAATTTAATAGGATATATCGACGGTGCTTACGAAAAAAATCTTCCGACAGAAAATTGCGGCGAAGAAAATCTCTTTTTTCAAAATGCGGAGGAAAAAATCACTTTTAACAAAATGCGGCGGGAAAATCACTTTTATCAAAATGCGGCGAAAAAAATGCAATAAAAATTGTTTATGATTTAGATCAAGCCAGGGAACCTGCGAGAATCTTTTAAAATTCAATCGATTATGAAAATTTGATTAAAAATTATTAATTTCCCCTCGCTTACCATAAAAAATACAGCCCTCAGAAAAAAAGAAGGCCTTCTTACTATGGTAAATAAAAAATAGATTCCACGAATTCATAAAGATTTTTATATAGATATTATCAATTAAATGTATTTATTTTTCGTGAACAGTATGACTGTACAACCATTGCAATTTTTTTTTTTCACATAAATTACTTAGTAAAGATTTCTATAATATTAAAACGTAATTTAAAAATATTGTTTGGTTATGAGAAATAAGTATAATGATTACTATACTAAAAATAGTATGACTTCGTAATTTTCATTGTTTTTCATTGTTTTTTTTTTAATTTTGTATTTTATTCGTAGTAGAGTTCACTTCAAACATATACTTTTTATATTATTTGTTAGTGAAAATAATTGTAGTGATTTCTAGGAGAAAATTATAAATTTCGAAAATTTTCATTGCTTTTTTTAAAAAGTTTTTATATAAAATTTCGAAACAATCATATGAAATATATCATTGTTATATTATTTGTTGATAAAAATATTTTTTTTTTTATTATTTTTGAGTCTTAACAAATTTTGAGATTTACAATGCATCTTAGTTAATATGTTATTTTTTAGATTGTATTGTATTATCTAAAGCGAGATGGTAAAGTTTTATAATGCAACGAGCTAATGAATGTTTACAGTTAACGGATGATTTATAACAAATTTTATAGCAAAGGTTAAAAGAGTGATCAAGTTTTGCTCATAACTGAGAAGTTTGACATTGAGGAATTTTTCTCATAATGAACTATATATAACTTAAAACTAATATACAAAAAATTATTTATAAAATTTTATAAATCTATGTGTACATACAAGTTTATATGTATACATATATATTTATATATAACATATTGTTGATTTTAACCTCTGTGTGTGCTTGGGAGTTTATTTTTGTAAAATTCGGGCAGAGTGTTGTGGTGATCAGAATTAGATAACGATTCATTTATGATGCCAATTTGAGAAAGGTAACATGAATTAGACCAATTATATTCCTTTTCGTGAATGTATATTTCATTCATTAAAAAGTTGTCATGGAATTCAAAAATCATTTTATAGAGTACTGTAAGGAATTATAAAGATGAAATTATAAATAGAAATAATTATTTGAAAACATAATTTTTTTTCAGAAAAATTGTTCCCACTCCATAAAAAATACAGGGTTGTTAACGTCACACTCTGAAAAGAGATTTTCTTCGCCGCATTTCATAAAAAGATATTTTCTTCGCCGCATTTTTTGATATGAATTTTTTTCGCCGCATTTTGTAAAAACAGATTTTTGTCGCCGCAGTGTAAAAAAAAGGATTTTCTTGATCGCGTTTACAGAAGAGATAGTCTTCGTAGGGACCGTCGATATATTTAAATTATATTTTTATAATAATCAATTCATTAAAATCATTATTAATAGCATAAAACTTAAAGAAACTCACATCAATTATAAATTCTCCCGATAATCCTATGAAAATCTTAGTTTTCCATCGGAATCCAGAACACCTACATATTAGTGTTTCTCAACGAAAATGCAACCTTGCGTTAATATGGAATGTCAAAAGCACGAGCTAGTAGAAAATGTCTCTACTCATAGTGTTGATCGTACGTCACCCCTTCAAATTCATTTTTACGGGATGAGGTCGACGCAATGCATGAGGTCATATTTTGTGTTGCTTCATAAGAACACATTGTTTCTAGTCTAGCTGTCAAAGGCCGACCGACCTAACGCAGTATTGTAATTCAGCCTTTATTGCAATTTTTCGCTCACATTTCACTTTATTCTGCCTCTTCTTTATAGAGCGCTTGCAAACAACGACAAAACTCTTAGAATATACGCTGAACACAATGAACGGCGTCAGCGGTTAGCGCCAATTATTATTATTATTATAGTTGATGGGTGCAGCAACGCGCACCAGTGGTCGCTAGTATAACATATTAACCAAAAGTGTATGTAAACCATCGAAAACTTTGACACTGTATCAAAATGGAATGACCTTGAACACTGTGTTCGTCGGATTAAGCAAGCACGCTAATATAAACTGTCGAAGCCAAATTGTATAAATTCTAAAATACTTAATTAATTTATCCAAATCAATATCGTAAGATAAACATGTAAAATTACATGTTTTGACGAAAAACTTAGGAGGCTGAAAACTGCCAAAGACATCTTATAAATTATACTAGGTTTTTATGTTAATTTTGCATAACTTTTTTTCTCGGTGTATAAAACTAGACAAGTACTTCTCATCTTAACTCTTTCACCCTCTAGCCTTAAAATTATGGGTGAAAAAAAATATCAGTTTCGAACTCATCTGAAGATAGGTAATTTATTATCTAATCACAATTTATTAGTTTGTCACAAGATATCAGAAAATCTTTTAAAATAAGAAAAGTTAAGTTTTTGTTTTATTTAAAAACAATGCAAATAAAAAAAAAATAAAAAACGATTAATGTTTCCGAAACGTGGTTGCCAAGCAATATATGGGATTCAGTTTTTGGTATTAGTAGTTACAATGCGTTTAGAAATGATAGATCTGAGAAAAAAGGTGGAGGTATTGCTACTTATTATAAAGTTAGTCTGAATGCTGAAATTCTAAATAAATCTAAATGTTCAGGAATTAAGTACACTCTAACAAAAATGCAACTGAATTCACTACAATAATTGCTGGCAACTGATTGCTTACATTTATTTGCGTAAAATATCGCTAAAAGTTCGTTGATTTATAATATTTCTCTATCTAGGATTATTTTATAAGCGAAAACATGCTAAAAAGCGGGGAAAAGAAGAGAGGAAAGAGAGAAACAAACAAAAAAAAAAGCCGCTTAATTTTTTACTGAATTGAAAGAACACGCTACGTGGCGTGATATCTTTTATAAAACGCCAATAAATGCATAAAATTGCACAACATTTATTGTAGTGATTTAGCAATCAGTTTTTAGAGCAAAAAAATGTTGTTGTCTTGTGTATATAATCCTCATAAATGTCATTGCGTTGATCCCTTGTTTACTGATTTTCCAACCTAAATCTTAATTTTGATACAATTCTGATATGCGTTGATTTTAATGTCAATCTTGTATCAAATGATTCTTATCAATAATTGATGATGGATAAAATATCTTCGGCTGTTCTATGTGTAGTAAATGCAACTGAACCGACTCGCTTTTGTAATAATACTATTCCAAGTCTTTTAGATTACTTCATAGTGACAGACGTCTTACTTATCTCTCGATTTGATCAACTATTTTTTATCTCTGATCATGACTTAATTTTCTGCTCTTTTGGTGTAAACATTTCTCGTTAGGTCTCTTCTATTTCTTTTTCATATCATGATTATAAAATTACTAGCTTTTCCCGGCACGCTTTGATGCACTTTCTCTTCATAAGAACCTGAAAATGTTTGCACAGATACTGCCCAAACTTGAGATTAATCAGCCCAGTAGTTTCGGAGCCTTTAGAAGTGCCCTCTATTAGATTTTTTTCGAACTTTTTATTATTGTTAAACCATCTCGTATTCGAAACATATTTCCTGCCAAAATTTGAGCTCAATCGTAAAAGTAGTTTTGGATTATATCAGCGCCCTCTATTGTATATTCTTTGCACTTTGCACAGTAACTCTATTCTAACTTTCAATGTTCACTGATTTTTACATCCATAGCTATTTTGTATTGTAAATATGACTTATATGGGTGGAGCCACACTTGGTTTTCCAATGCCGTGCCAGTTTTCCAGTAGAAAGACTTGGCCAATTAATAAGTCCATACTGAGTTTCATTGCTATGCGACATTTAGTTCCAAAGCTATTTGATATTATAAGTTTTGCATTTATTGGCGGAGGCACACCCCCTTGTCCAATGCCCGTCTCCTTTTCTAGTACTAGAAGGACATCACCAAACGTTATCTACATTCTGAGTTTCAATATTCTGTGACTTTTACTTCCATAGCTATTCTGTATTGTAAATTTAGCTTATATGGGCGAAGCCACACCCTGTTTTCGAATGTCAGTGCCAGTTTTTTAGTAGAAGACCTGGTCAACTAGTAACTCCATACTGAGTTTCATTGTTATACGACATTTACTTGCAAAGCAATTCAATACCATAAATTTGACCTGTGTGTGCGGAGCCCCTCCCCTTGTCTAATGCTTGCTCAAATATATAGTGACCGCCTCTTGGGGCCATAGCATCTTCATACCAAGTTTCACTATCAAAACATATACAACTTAGGAATTATAATGATTTCTAAAAAGTGGGCGTATATAAAGTTCAACCAGACCCATTTTTAGTGGATTTTCCCCACAGTAATCACACGAACTTAATTCCAAATTTTAGTCTAATATGACCAAAGCCGTTTTAAATATAGCATCTTTATTGATTTGTGGGCAAATTATTACTATGTATATATTTTTCGCGCAAGTGCAAGCTCAAACCAATGAGACCTGTCAAACTATTCCAATATTCCATTCATTTCCAATTTGTAACTTAACCTTTGCAAATATTTCCCTGTATACACCACATACACACAAATACAGGTATGTTCAGTAAAATGCCTATAACTCATTAACCAAAGACACACACAAAGACCGTATATACATAAAAACCTTCGTATTAACGTCACCTTTCATGGGTTATTTCCAGAAATAAAATCGGTTCACGCATTACAGAGAATATCGATTGCAAACACAATGCAACTTATTTTTATATATAAGATTAATTATCCGTCATTGTTTCGTGATTTGTCTTTAAGTTCTAAAAAATTCATCTTGCCCTTGGTTTTCACAGCATTTTCTCAATGCAATCATAAAGAGGAATAGATTACACAAACTCTGGAGATGAATACCTTCATCTGCAAATTGGGGAAGTTATAGGTTAGCCAGGGATGTCCACTTAACAAGGCAGTTCGAGACGCGCTATTTCACTGCCAAGCTAAATCTATTCTTTCCCACTAAAACTTTGTGGAGAAATATATGTAGTCTTGGAGAGAAGAAATAAAATTCCCCTTTATGCAATATTGATCCAGACTTATTAAATGATTTTTTTTGTGGGTAATTCTACTCTTGTTAGTAAGAATATGACTTTACTTAGCTATTTTCATGTTCCAGATATGTTTGAGTTCATACCTGTTAATAAACTTGATGTTGGAAATTGTGTTATGCAGATTAAATCAAATGCTTAAATGTTAACGGTTTTCGTTAACCAATGTGTAAGCTCCATACGACAAATAAAAAATATTTAAATGCAATTTCCTCGAAACTAGTTTTTTTAAAACGGTTCATAAGATAACTCGAAATCTATTGGTTCAATTTCAATGATTTTTTTTGCATTTTGTTCGTTATTTTTTCCTTGAAGCATCCCTCCTAAATTTAAGTATCTATTTTTTTTTTATATAAACAAAAAAGCGCGCGAAAATGAATCTATTTTTCGAACTTTTTACTTCAACTTCCGCCATAATTAAAAAAAAAAAATCCCGAGGGTCTTGCGTAGGGGGGATGCTTAATATAAGGTCTATGCTTTAAAATGTCATTTGATTTTTTTGTTTCCGATACATGGGAAAGGCCATATCCATCGAACCGTTTTGGATGTCTTTTTTTCAATGCCATTTTCAGCGCCCTCTATATAAAAGCCAGAACTGTATTTAAAAAAAAAATATTTTCATGAAGTATTATTTATGTACAATAACCTGTATCAATTTAAAATGAAATAATAACTTCTTATATCTAAAAAATTTTTTTGAAAACAGCTCCTGTTTTTGGTTGTTACACGTATATTATACCTTAAGGTGAAGATGGTATTCTCATCCAAATTATAAAACTTATACTTCCTCATATAATAAGTCCTCTAACGTAAATTATTAATCATTGCTTTATATCCTCCTCATTACCTGGACCTAATGACTTTAGGCCAATAAGTATAGTATCCCCTTTATCTAAAGTGAAAAACTTATAAGTCTGCAAATCAATAAATTTCTTTGCTGACGATATACAACTTCAACTTGCAAGTAGAATTGAACTTGTAGAAAAATTCTCCAGTAGATTTAATAAGGATCTTAGTAACAAATATCACTGGGCTTGTAGTAATGGTCTTCAGCTTAATAATGCCGAATCTTATGTTCAACCTATCTACAAAGTAAAACTACCCTTAATGCTGTCCCTGATTTATTTATTGGTACAAATAAGCTCCAAAATGTGTCGAAAATTGTAAACCCAGGTTTTTAAATGAATTCGTCACTAACTTGCACCGATCATGTTAATAATGTTTTCCAAAAAGTAGTTTATATCCTTCGTAACTTAAGAATGTCCACCAATTTATGTCCTTTTCAATTATAAAAACTGCTAGTCAAGCAACTTGTCTTGCCCGCCATAACTTACTCTGAGATAGTTTATAGCAGTGTTTGCCAAAAACGAGCTCACAGTGTAACGAGCCCATATAGCAAATAGAAGAAGCAATCCCAGAATCTTGAAATTTTGTGAAAATGAGTTTTACGATGAAAGAATTATTTTCACAAATTTTCGTTCAAATTGAACTACCTACCTTCCATATAACAGAAATTGGATAACATGGAATAGTTCCCCAAACTATTATCCTAGATCAAGAAAATTTGGTACACATAGTTCGTTTTTAGCTATAAATAGCTGGTGTGAAAATTAACCAAATCGGGCCACTAGCACGCCCACCTCCCATATAACTTATTTTCCAGTATGAACGTGAAAGGCATTTTAGCGAAAGCAAGATTCAGATAATTTCTCAAAAAATTCAATGTGTTAATGTTTAATGTGCTAATTAAATAAAATTCATGTATTATTAAACATGTTGCTCATCAATTTGATAAATAATTTATTCACTAAAACGATCAAGGAAATGGTAAATAACATCAAAAATAAAAATGTCACTTGTGCACTGCGCAGGTACGTATTAAGCTAATTCGGTACCCTTTATTGGTTTTAAAAATCGCACCCTGCAGCATGGTTTGAGTCGCTTCCACGTTATCCTTTTTTTTTAACGAGGTATCTCCAGTAGGCCTTATCTTCAAATAAATATTTATTAAAGTAAAATCTAAAATCCATTATTAACATAGTTAATTTCAATATTTTATGAAAGTTCTCCTTCATGTGGATATTTGATAAAAGCTAACATATCTGGTTATTTAGGCTATTAATTTATTATTTCGTTTATATTTATGTCTTCTTTATATAATTTAATTCTCATCAGGATTTCTAAATGATTGTTTCTCAATTTGTTTCGATGTTTATTTTTGATTATTTTTAATAAAGAAAATGAATTTACAAAAAAGAATTATGTATTAAAAATTGTTGAGGAATTTTTAGTTTTAAATTATCAATGCATTTTTCACTTGTCAGTGCTCGGTCGTAAAAATAAAACAGAAAAATGGATGGAAAGTATTTAGATATATGAATATATTTTTCGTAATTGTAATACTTAAATAACATTGTTGTGAAAAACCACGAAAACATACGGAGCAGGCAGAAGAAGATAAGCCCAGATCCTCAAGCAGCAGGTTATGATTAGGTATTTTTAACACTTAAATGAAATAACAAATGTGTGCAATTTATTAGTGAACCAGACACAACGAAAAGCCACGAAAGCAAATTTCAACAAGAGTGGCTCCAACCATTTGACTGGCTGTAAGACAACGAAAATAAAAGCTGTTGTGTTGCCTCTGATAAAATTCTTACAAATCATTTCGGACATTTGAAATCCCACCAACAAAATGAAGCCCATTTAAGAAATTTAGAAAAAAAAGAATCAAATAAAAATTGATTCCGGTATGAAAAATGAGAAGTCTAGTTTGACGGACAGATTCTATTTGACAGAGCTTACGCTTGTACATTTTTGTATAATCCATAATCTCCCGTTTCTTTTATTGAATTTTTTACCAAACCTTTTGAGGGAATGCTGTTCAGATTCTCAAGTGGCAAAGTCAATCATATGTGGCCGAACGAAAAAATCGAACTTGACAATAGTAACAAGTTATAATAAAGTTATAATAAAAACAAGTTATTATAAAAATAAAATAAAACTAAAATTAAAGTTATAATAAAAATAAAATAAAAAAAAAACATTTTAAATTTCTATTTAAATGCTAACAAATGTTACTAATGACCGTATGACACTACTTTTTTTTCTGTTTTTTTAGTGTATTTTTCATGTTAAATACTGAAGAAAAATAGACGAAAGTTAAATTACAAAAACAATTCGGCAATATGTTCAAGAGAAACAAAGGGTTTGCGTAAAAAACCGATTTTTGACATTTCGTTGCCGGCAAAAAAAAAAAATCACATAAACCGCGTTCAGCAGAAAAAATTTTTCAAAAGCATAAAAAATGAAACTTAAATGGACTGACGAGTATGTTTTATTTTTAATAAATAGAGTTCACTGTGCAGAATTTATATGGAACCACACGCTGCAATCATATAAGTTTAAATATAAAAAGCAAGCGTTTTGGGTTGCCTTGGTAAACCAAATGAATGAAGTTTTCACGGCGAATGTACCATTTGAATACGGTTAGTTTGGAGTAAGCTTATATACAATCAACATAGTTATTACATTAATTTTTAAGATGAAATTACCCACAAGTGGTGCAACATCAAGTCATAATTCAATTCAGAGAAGCAAAGGATGGACAAGGCAAAAAGAAGTGGCGCCGGCGCAGACGGAAACTTAGAGAGCTCTTGGAAGTTCTACGAAAATTTGCAATTTCTGCAAGTTGTAAATGCGCATACGCCCTCAGTCAATAACTTTAATAAGAAAAGTTTAGAGGTAAGGTTTTAGGTATTGAAAATTGTTTAAAACTAGATTAACACAAACACAAAAGAGAACTAAATTTGTTCTCTTGCAGAACCTGAACTCTTCAAACAATCTGCCATGTGAGTCTAGCGAACAACTGAAGTATGGCGAAAGTTTTGATGCTGACTTGGACGCAGAATTGTCAATTTCAGTTATCGAAGATATCACAGAATTTGTTCCAAACACCACGGATGTATCGACAAGCAGCACAAGTAAGAAGTCGGCCCAAGTGACTAAAAACACTTCTTTAAAATCTCCACCATTTGAAATCGTGTCGGATTCACAGGAGATATAACGCAAAATTTTGCACAACTTCCAAACAGTAGCAAGTCGTTCCATGTAGCTAAAAAACGACGTAAAAAATAATGCTGATTTAAATCAAAACGCGGCTACTTTGATTAAAGCATCTCAAAATTAAACGAATGCTTTTTGTGCAGCATCAAATCAAAGAAAGGCTGACGAAAAAGCAAACAGTTTTGGTATTTACATAGGCGAGGCAATCTCAAAACTTGATCCCGACTTGCAACTCAAAGCTAGGAAACAAATGCATGACATACATGATCTTCAATGTGATCAATTGCAACGTAATGGGTTCATATTGAATATCTCTATTTGTGAATTTAAAAATATATGAATAAATTTCTATCTTTTAAATTCTGAAAAATGCAGTTTTATTATAATTGTACATATATATTTGAAATTTCGTAAGACGGTCTGGGCTTAAGCCCTTTACTTTAGTAGCTGTTAAACAATAGAGTTATTAATTTAATGCAGAAAAATATTTTTCGAGAGTTCTTCTTATTTCATCAGCTCTTCTTTGGCAGATTTCTTTCAGATGCAGTTGGTATGAAGTTCTTATCTATTTCAGTTTCGAAAATGGTGTCAAAACTTGTTCTTGTTTTCATATTTTCTGTTCTTAAAAAGTTGTGCAGACATACGCAAGAGAGAACAATCTGAATAGCTGCAGCTGGAGAGCGATATATTGGTAAAAATAAAACTCACAAACGGTTCGCAAGTATGCCAAATGCATTTTCCACAACACGCCTGTTTCTCGAAAGCATGTAGTTGTATCTTATTTCACTTGACGTTAGTCGTAAATGAGAGTAAGGCTTCATTAAGTAATTTTTAAAAGCACAACGGCAAAAGCACAAACGGCACATGAGTTGACGTTAAAGGGAGAGTACTTGGAGATGGTATATATACTGCATTATTTTCAATTGCGTTTTTTAGGTCCGAGTTCAACCAAATTCCAGCATCTCGCCTTTGGTTGAACCAACTCGCCCATTAACACCGACATCAGCATAAATAAAACGATAGTTTGCATCTGCGATTGCCATCAATACGAAGGAATGATATCGCTTGAAATTAAAATAGGTAGACCCTGCTTTCCTGAATGGCAGTATATTACAATGTTTTCCTAAAAATTATAATTATTTGTTGAAATTTAATAGTTTAAATTACTCGCTTACCATCTATAGAGTCGATGCTTTTCGGAAATCGCTACATTTTGTAAAAATCTTTTGAAATATTCCGCCAATCTTGCTCATATGCCGGGAACTTCAAATAATTCTCATTTAATGCCAAGTACAAGGTGGCGCAAAAATAACCTTCCGATATTTTTTGGCTGTAATTTAAAAAAAAAAATTAAAAACTTTGATTCTTCTTGTGGATTATTTTTATTTGGTCTTTTAATTTTTTTTACATCAAGTCGAGAATATGATGTCTTGTAAATGGCCGCCGCCACAGTTGATTGTCATTTGAGCCCTTTTTATGGCATTTTCCATCACTTCGGCCAAAACTTCCGGCGATAGGTCCTCACATTCTTGACGGATATTGTCTTTAAGAGCTGCAAGAGTCTGAGGCTTGTTGACATAAGCCCGCGACTTCAAAAAGCCCCACAAAAAGAAGTCTGGAGCGGTCAAATCAGGCGATCTTGCTAGCCAGTGCAAATCGCCAAATCGGGAGATAGGGCGCCCGGGAAATGCATCCTTCAGCATATCGGTTGTGGCACGTGCAGTGTGTGCCGTTGCACCGTCCTGTTGGAACCACATGTTTTCCAATCCCAATTCATCAAGTTGCGGCAAAAAGTACTCGTTGATCATTGCTTTGTAGCGCTCACCATTCACAGTAACCGTTTGGCCCGCGACGTCTTCGAAGAAAAAAGGTCCGATGACTCCTCCAGCGAAAACAGCACACCATACAGTGACTTTGAGCGGGTGTAATGGCTCTTCGTGGGTTACACGCGGATTTTCAGTGCCCCAGAAGCGTAAATTTTGTTTATTTACGTACCCGCTAAGATGGAAATGGGCCTCATCACTCATGATTATTTTTGATGAAAAATCATCTTCCCCTTGGTGGTGATTAAGGATGGCTTGAGCGTATGTTAGACGCGATTGGCGGTCAGCAGCTAACTGCTGATGCACCGTCTGGACTTTGTACGGAAACATCTTCAAATCTTGTACCAAAATTCGCTGTAAAGACCGTCGACTGATACCCATTTGCGTGGCACGTCGTCTGGTCGATGTCGACGGCGCTTCCATGACATCCTCGGCTACAGCAGCAATATTCTCTGCAGAACGGCTACTCGGGGTAGCCACGCCTGGCAGCATCTCGTGTTGTGCCAGTCTCTTCGAGGCGAGCGGCTAAACGTCGCAGTGTTTCACCAGTAGGCGTTGGACGGCCAGGAAATCTGCGTCGAAATTCACGTTGTGCCAAAGTCACCGACCGATTATTGGTCAAATAAATAGTCATCAATTCCGCGTTCCGGAGCAGTGTAGCGTAACATTGTTTATTAACGTGTATTTCGCATGTGTTTACTACACAAATGTCAAAACAGAACTGACATTAGGGGCCAATCGCAAAATTTATAGCATTTTCTGATAGGAGGATTACTTTTGCGCCACCTTGTATATTGCAGGAATAGATTCTTTTAATATCCTCGAAATAGTTGACTGCCGAATTCTGAATGGCAGTTGAAGTAACATTTGGCTTTCACCTAAATTTTAAATAGATGTTAAAAGTACCACGAAAATGGATTTCTCGTACCAGTGGCTAGATATCGCACTGTCACTTGCAACCTCTACTCTGCGCTAATGATGATCCGGAATTTTGTATCCTGCTTGCTTATATAGGGGCGTACTTGTTCCAATATGAACGCAAGCTGGGCTGGAGTAATTCTTAAAATATTTCGGTAAAGCTTTGTATCCTCGCACTGAATTTCCTTCAATAGTTTTTGGCTAAATCCTAAGAAGAGTATATATTTATCTACATATTACACAAAAAATTACAATACTATTAAAATCGAATCCTTGCCTTCCTCTTTTCAGAAGCCATTGCGCAGCGTATTTTTTTTTTAATAGTTTTCTTTTTGCCCTGGTGTATCAAAGCAGCAGCATTTAATAAACAATTTGTTGCAATGAATAGCTCTCAATTTCCATTTCAATTGTTTATATTGTGTTATAAAATTTATTCCGTAAAAATAAATTCAAAAAATCGTTTGTATTTATCGGCCAAATAAAAAAAAATTAACGAAATACAGACAAATGTCAAAAAACCTAACGAAATACGAGTTGGCTATTATGTTAGATAGACTAGTTTGTTTTTCGTTTGTTTTTAATTTGTTTTTTAGCAAATAGCTTTCTCGTTTACACCAGTACAGATACCTAATATAACCTACTCTTTTGTTTGAAAAACAGCATAAAATACACTAAAAAAACAGAAAAAAACGTAGTGTACGGGCATAAGATTTGATCCCAATAACTATGATTTAAGAAACTTATCAATAATAACACCTAAAAGTGCCTTGTCGGATTCCGAAGTTTCAATATCAACTTTGATTGGTAGTTTTCCATACTTGGTTGAGAGCGATACTGAAGATGTAGTAACGGAATGGAAAACGCTTAGTTGTTCAAAAAATATTTCTTAACAATAAAATGGACATATCCCAATTTTGGGATCAAGCCAGTTATCTCAAAAATGGGTTAAACGAGTATTGCTTATAAATTTATCCAGTTTCATTTATAACTTGATGTCCTTACCACACAGCTCAGCTGCTGCTGAAAACAATTTTATTACTTAAGTTAAATAAAAACTAAGTAAAGAAACAGACTTAACTTTGACACCATAAATAATATTATGTTGGCCAAAGAGCTTCACGATGACAAAAATGACAACCATAACGTTTTGTCGACAAAAACCTTTTTTTAAATACATATTTTTATTATGCATACTAAGGCAGATTTAATTTAACTATAAACGATATCGTTTATATAAGATGCGAGACGCACCTAATTCGATTATTAAAAAATATGATTATCTTATTTTTACATGCTGTTAAATATAAATTAAAAAAAAAAATCGAAATTTTACACATAACATTTTTTGTATGCGCAACGACAATATTTTTAATTATTTCTGTTTAAATACATACTTTAATACTTTATTTATATACTAGTTTTCTCCGGCGCGCATTGATGCACCCTGCAACTATATCGGAACATAATTATTATATTCAAAACGTTTCTTCGACCCATAGCTTGACACCACTGTCATTTTCCACTGCCCGTTACAGTTCCCAGTAGCAGGACATCACCAAATAGTAACTCCATTTTGAGTTTGTATGTAAGTAATATTACTTTTACTTCCAGGGCTTTTCGATATTAAAAATTTCTATTGTATGGGCGGAGCCAGATCCCCTTATTCTATACCCATCCCAGTTTTCTAGTAGATGGACATTACCCAGTTTTAGTTCAGTTGCCGACAGCAAGCATGCATACTAAATTTCCAAATTTAAGTCTAATACGACTAAAACCGTCTGATATATGGCATTTTTGTTGATTTGTGGGCGGTAAAAGGGGGTGTGGCAACTCATTTTTAGTTAAGTTGCCGACACTAAGCATACAAACTAAATTACAAAAATTTTAGTCTAATACGATCAAAACCGTGTGAAATATAGAATTTTTAAGGATTTGTGGGCGGTAAAAGGGGGTGTGGCAAACTTTTCCCTTAACCCTCTCTTACTGGATACAAATGTACTGCTTAAATTTCAGCTCAATCGGCCCAGTAGTTTTGGAGTCTATAGCCATCAGACAGACAAACAGACAGACGACGCACAGTGTTGTGTTTGGCCTATTTAGACGGAGATAAATCTGCAACTCGGGTTGTAGGGCACGGAATGATTTGAAATTTTGGACTTAAGCTTTTGAGAAGCATATCTTCCTCACGTGTACCGATAGTCCTTGTGGAACAAAAATTACAAAAATTTGTATGGGAAAAGTAGCCTTTTCGCTTTCCTACATAACGATTTCCCCAGTTTCTTTAAAATGACATCATTCCTGAACGAAGAGTTCTACAGAAACATTATGTTTATTAGTTTCTTAGTACACCTAAAAATAATGTATCCATTATTTATACATGTTTATCTCTGAATTGATAAAAATTGAAAAAAATATAGATTTTGTATCTAAATTTCTTTTTATTTTTATATCCCAACAAACAAAATAATTCTTTAATGTTATCGTTTACGAATCGCATTCTCGTACATTTCATTCATTAGCAAGTATTAGAAGCGATTCACTTATAATATCGCGAGCGGGAGAAATTCCTCTTTCGTTAACGAATCGTCAAATCCGAAAAAAGGAATTCATTAACGATTCGCCAAAACTATAAGAAACAATTCGTTGACGACTCTCCAAAAATAAAGAAAGCAATTCGATAACGATTCACCGAGACGAATCTTATCTTATCTTAATGGCAGAAATTTTGAATAAAAATTATATTGTGCACTTGGTATCAACCAGAACTTTCAAATGATATAAGTTTCATTCGAATTTGTTGTCTTTAAAAGAGGTATAAAGGAAAGTAAAATTTTGTGTTTACGTATTAATATATAAGATAGCAATAACAAATTTTTTGTTTATTAATTAAGAAACATAAACTAAATATCGGTAATAATTGGGGACATAAGAATTAGTTCACGAATCGTTAAATATAACTGAAGTCACTCGGTAACGCTAAAACTGAAAATAGTCGCTAAAAATAAAAGTAATGGTTCGTAAATGAATTGCTAAAAATTAGAGAAGCAAATTGCTAACGAATCGCTTAAATTTAAAGAATTGATTCACTAACGAGTTATAAAATTGTTGAAAGGCGATTCGATAGCGAATCGTTGAGACTGACAAAAATAAATATTTAATAAAAAAAAATTGTTTCTTTGTTTAGATTGGGCTAAAAACATCTTCAATGGAATTTAACCAAGTCATAATTCAATCGGTGCTTTTTTTAAGCATCAAGCCAACCTATGATGCAGTCGTAACGAAACTATTCGAAAACAATACAAAAAAAGGTTTCATAAGCGAAATCGCCAAAATGTTTATTGGGATAAGATGGTAAATCTAAAAGTGTCTGTATTTTGTCTAGGTCTTGAAATTTTTACTAACATAAGCTAATTATGTCTGTTTGTAAAATCAAAAGTGATTAGGTTGTTCACGACGGTACATGATATATTTTTTTTTAAGATTTTACCAGTACCAAATTGTACACTATATGGAAATTGCAAATTAAAATGGTTTGTTCTGCATGACAAGCGTCTATAATGCAATGTTGGGCATTTACCATGCTCAGTAAGACCTACTATTAAGTTTACTAATGAAATTAGTTATTTACAAAAACATTTTGCATTGTTAACCGAGTCATTGAAAGGAAAAACGGCTTAAATGACATCTATGAAAATATATATAAAATGATATGCGGTTTCAATTACTTGTGTATTGTTTACCGATCATTAACTTTTTTTGCTTTTTGAATTTGAAAAATTTCAATTTTTTTAAAAGCAAATTGAAAAGTTTTAAGTATCGAGTATTAGGAAAAAAGTATTGAATAAACTCGAGTACCAAAAAGTTTCGAGTTTTCCCATCACTATTCGGCTTCTTTAACCCTTCGTTGCATGGGATTGCACATATTGCATATTGAGTTGACTTCTAAGAGATATAGCATACACACCCTGTGAATATACCTAACGGAATTTTATTTAAAAATAAATTTAGACATTTTTTTATTAGTTGTTGTCTTCTTTTGTCAAATTGGGGATTTAATTTGTCCAAAATATTGATTTGAACAAAGTCTGTCTTATACGTATAAAAAATAAGTGAATATTTTTAATAATTATACAAGAAATATCAAAAAAACGTTAAAATGTAAGTTATATTCCAGAATATAAGTTAATTTTCTTTAAGCTTACTAATTTGTTTTGTGCATTATAACTTTAATTTAATAAAATAAATGGCTTAATTGAAAATATGCAATATCATGCATATGAGACATTTTGAAGTTGCATTGCAGATATGAGATTATATTGCAGATGTGCAATTCTATGCACTTAACTATATTTAAAGCTAAAATTAAAAATAAATTAATTTTTAAAATAAATAACTTGGGTCAAGAAAACAGCCCCTATCTTCGTCACCACGAAGAAAATTATCTTCGGCTTGTGTAAATATTGTTATAAAAGAGTTTTACGGGAAGTACTTCTAATATGAATTACAAAGTTATTTTTTATCATAATCATTATATGAACACTACCACTAATGATTGAACTAGCCAAAAGGGGTATTTATTGGGTAAAATCCGTCGGAACAGAATTCCGAACTCAAAACTACTGAGTGTTCCCATATTAATGAAGACATCTCGAGGAGAGTCTGTGGAATATGTAGCTTACCATGATGATGTTAACATACATTTGATTTCATGGAGAGATAATAAAGTTGTTAATTTGATGTCAAACCATTGTAGTAAAAGTCCTGAGACCTTAGCTGAACGATTTGATAAGAAGTTGTGTAAAAAAATATCCATTGAGTGTCCGAATATTGGTTCACAATACAATACATTTATGGGGAAAGTCAATTTGTTCCACTCATTTATTGGAAGCTGTAAGATAAAAATACGCTATACGATAATATTAGTAAATGCATTGCTATTGTATAAGCGTCCGTAGCAATAAAGCGGTAATCATGAACACATAATAATTGTCAATTTTCATTTGTAAGTGTTAGAAAGTCTTTACAAAGTAGGAAAACTCTCCACAGAAAGTGGAATACCTTCCGAATTATCAAAAACCGATGCAAAAAATTACGGAACATTCGAGAAGTTTCCCACTATTTCAAACAGAAGTTCTGTTGGATCATTTTGATCTCTAGCTACAATGGGACAACAAGCGTTTACCATGTAAATTACCAGGGTGTAATGAATACACTCATGTTAGCTGCTCAATAGTTTAGACAAGAGTATGTTTTAATAATATATCAAAATAGAATCAAAATAGAAATTGTTTTAAACATTTTTGTAACGAATAATGTTTTATGTACTTATTTAATGAATTCTTATACAATGAGCTTCAAATTAATAAACAAAATCCGTGTGACCTTGCAAATCAGTGTTTATATTTTCCTTTGTTTAAAATTGTCAATTTAAATTGACTATATAAAAAACTGGGAAATATCTTAGTTTAAGTTATTAAAAGCATATAATTCCATTTCAAAAATGTATTAAATGTATTAATGTATACAAATTAATAAAAATTAATATATAAACCATCATATACTAATTTTTATTGCATGCCTGCATGAAATTGCACATATCGTCGTCTTACTTTCTCAACCTCGTATGTTAAAAAATGCAACTTTTGAGGAGAGAGAAAAAACGGTGCACCTTTTTATACTTCGGCGTTTGGGTAAAAGTTCAAATGCAATTATTAAGGAATTGATGACATTTATGTATATTAGTAGTAATAATATATTTATCTTTTTTAGTTTAAGCATGAAACGCATTTATTGAGATACGAGTTTGCTGCATTAACAGTAATTTTAATTCTTGATACTTGATGATTAAGTTACTCGTTTGTTGCACTCATAACTATACAAACAAAAAACATCGATATACCAAAATTATCCAATGAAAACAATATTTAATATAGAATTAATGTTTTATTTGCAAGAAAGTATAAAAAGAAAAAAAAAAGAATTCATATTAAATTTATATAAATTATATACATATTAAATTTATAATATCATTGGTATGGCAAATTATCATAAAATGAATGATAGTCGGCTGGAATCATACGTTTTAAATCTTGCAAGTCGTCATATTTTCTTTTTGAAATAGGTAGTTGTTGATTGTACAGACCCGGTAGTAAAATGTTATCATTGTGCTGCACTTTTTGTCGCAATTTACGATGAGGTAAGAGTTGCCACTCTTCATCAAAACATAATTTGTATTGAACTCCGTCATTAAAGGTATATTTGAGAGCTCGTAAATTTATAACGCATGGGTCGCCTTTTTTTGTGCCTGGTCGAATTGATTTTAAGTAATCGAGTGAAGAGAAATCTCGGAAAAATCTATGATTTAAATAATGTACTTGATACGGTTGCTACAATCTGGATTGTTTTATAACCATATTGAAATCAGCTGGCACATAAAGTTCTCTTCCTTTCTTCTTTCGCTCTATGGAGGCGTGCACAGAATCGCACTCCATTTGAGTGTGGCCAACTACCAGGTATTTTTGCTGAATTTCTGCTTGGTGGGTATTCGTATTACGATTTTGGGCACTGCAACCGTCGCTGTAAATTATTATAGGCTTTGATTTGTCTTTCAAGTTATGTAAATATTCCAGCAAGCAAGAGGTAAATACATTCGAGTCCATGCCGCCTTCAGCTTCATGCCATACGTAGCAAGCAACATTTTTGTCAAATTCATTATAAATTGTGAATTGGTGCACACACAGTTTTGTTTTAAAGTAGTTTGCTCCAGTTGAAATTAGAGGAATTGTTTGCACTGCTTGCAAGTCCACCGTTAACATTAGAATATCACCTCTTGAACAACGTTCTTTGTCTTCGGTTTTTTCTTTCCTGGCGCGCTCCTTACTTGTTATGTGAAGTTGATATTCATCTTCTGGGACGTTTTTATTTTTATAAGCAAAGCAGATATCACACTGATCTTTTTTGGGTCTGTATATACTTATATTGGCCTTGTGTACTGCGTCTAAGAAGCATTTATACGTTGCCTTTTCAACCTTATCAATGTTGCGATCAATCAAATATTTTTCAAAATCTGTGTACACTTCTGTCCAAGTCTTGTACTGAATGTCTATATATTCTTTAGTTGTACTCTGTCGGCAATAATGTGATGGCATCTTAGGCATATTTTGTAGGAAATAGTTTACGTGATTTACTTTGGCGATGTTTGTTTTACTTTGACGATTGACTGGTCCACTTTTCTTTACCATGCCAAGGTCGCTTGTATGTAGATTGCCAGTAACCCATTTGGACACGCTCCATTCACCCAGAGAGAGTGTACACAAAAACGTTTTTTTACAAACAACCTTGATCTCCCCAGAAATTTTCAGAGTGTAGACTAATGTGTTTACTCGCCGAGAAGAAGTACCAGTTGTTCTCAAAGTGACCGGTTTATGAGACACCATTGCAACTACATACGCTTTTTTCTCTTCCCAGGACAGTGACCAAAATATTTTAAAAATATTGTTTCTATCTTCTTCTGTAATTTCGTTGCATTGCTTACCGAATTTTTTTGCACATATTTCCGAACGGCACCGAGCCTTCAAAGTTCTTTTTGTTCTAATTTCCATTACTCCATTCCCTTCTTTGCTCCGCTTTATCGATGAATACTCCTGGCCACGCATTCGCTTGAGTTTTTTTCGGTTTCTACCCCAGTTCTTCTTATTTCCCTGGCCTTTACGTGCTCTTTTAGTTGTAACTACGCCAGAGGATTCATCCAACAATACAGAAGAAGATACATTGTCAGACAAATCGGAATCAGTGCTGGTATGGTACTCGCTTTCACTTGCTGAAAAATTGGATTTGGAGGAAAAGCAAGAGTGATCAGAATCCACTGCGACAAAATGTCCTGTTTCTTCATCCAAAATTACGTTTCCAGTTTGTTGCGTTTTAGGTTCTGGGCAAAGATCCGTGAAAACAAAACACCCTGTTTCAGCATCAAGAACACCGATTGCATCACTCATTTTATAATTAAAACTAAAACTCCTCAGGATTAGATTTTGATCAAGCAAAACAAAGATCACAACTAAAATGAAATTATGTATATAGGCACCAAGAAAAAAAAACTTAATAAGGGGAATCCCATGCATTCATCAGTCACTACCCCGCCAACTACAGCTGATTGTTTCGCCAAATTAGAATTACCGTGTATTTGTTGCTGTCAAAATGATGTCAGCCGAGAATCATAACCCATAAATCGTATGCAAACCCAAAAATGAGAGCGCATGAGAGCGAATGACTGTAATTGATTGGCATTGTTTCAATGTAAAAGGGAAATTTAAGAGAGTGAGCGAGGGAACAAATTTTGCCCACAGCGGTCACCAAAGGATTCGGCTGTCGATACATGCCAACGACAATACTTTTTTCGCATAAAGTACTAAAAGTAGCAAAAAGTGTACTTGTGATCATGGATCAAATGACCGCCAGCATAACATACTTTGGGCACGACATTCATCAAACGGAAAAACAGAGTAAAAATTCGTGACCGTGCCTGCCCGTGACCGTCTGCATAGCATCGCCCTAAGATAAGAGTTTGACGCAGTTATGACAATAGAAGTGAATGAGATACGAAAATATATTTTATTAATTTTTACAGAATTGAGACAATGTATTGAGATAATAAGTTGTTGCAGTAATAGAACACAAAAATAGCAATCGTTTGATATGAAAAAGTCAAAACCGTATTTTTTTAAGTTATGAGGTTGAGGAAGTAAGACGACGATATGCAATGTTGCGTAACTTCGCTCCTATACATTGCAGAGCATCCAAATTTCGTTTATACATTCTCTAAACCTCCCTAATCACAAATAAAGACATAAAATATTTTTATACAAAGGGAGAAAAAATCATGTAACGAAGGGTTAACGGTAAAATAAGTAGCGAACTTGTTTCTGTTTTGATCATTATTGTCATTTTTGCTTTGAGAGTTAGCACATACAATACAAAATAATATTTTGTTTTTTAATAAATGGTTTTAATTTAACTTAAACATTTAAAAATGAATAATATATTTTTGAATCGGACGGACTTTTTTGAAGTTGGGTGTTCCGCAGTAAAAAATGAACAAACAGAAAAGTTATTTGTGCACATTTTAGAAAAAGCAGATATAAGCGATGTTGATCAGGGAGTTAAAAGAAATATTAAAAGAAAAATTACACTTTATTGCAATGATATCAACAGACGGTTGCAGTCAGCTGGTAAAGATAAAGACAGGTATATGATTAGCTTTAATGTTAACTTCGGCAGTATTCTAATTTACTTTTACCGTAGATTCATACAAATGCATAAAGATTGGTTGCAACGAGATGATTTAATTTTTACAAATGACAGTCCCTATGAGGAAAATCAGGCGGAGCTACCTAGTACATACTTCCAAACGCGGTAGACCAGAAAAACCATTTGAGAGTTGCGGCGAACACACCAAGCGTGTTAAGGTGCATGATCTTCTGGATTCAAGGTCCGATGCAGAGTTATCATATGCTACCCAAATGGCTAAACGTGCGACTGGCTATCGTTTGGCAGCAGATGTAATGAAAATTGTATCCGAACATCCTGAAGAAGCAAATGAATACAAGAGGTATTTTATGTGTCGTCCCACATAGGGGTAGTTCATCGGTTTAGGCGGCCAAAATTATTTTATTGGGTAAACAGTTTCTAATCATGTTTGTTTTTTAATTTTTAATATCCTTAACCCTGTACGACCATTGGGTCATATTGACCCACTCCAATTTTTTTTGTTTTTTTGTAACAGTATTATTAATTGATGTTTGTTTACTGATTTTTTTTTATCCTTAATCCTGTGAGAACAATGGGTCATATATGACTCACCTATTTTTTTACAAGTAGATCTTATACTATTTTTTGTATAGCACAAGTGATATCTGTTTTAAGTTTTTTACTTTTCTTAACCTTCTATAGGTCTTGAATCATATATGACCCAAGTGATATTTGTTTTCAGTGTCATTCTATTTTTTAGAAAAAAAATTATTTAGATGCTTTGAAATTAGCAAAAATTGCTTGTTTTCAACTGTAAAATTAAAATAAATTGTTTGTAAGTTATATTCTAAGTAAGTAAGTAAGTAAGATATAAAATCGAAGGTATTATAGCAAACTGATCTGTTGTTTGCAAATACAAAGCTAAACGGTTATTTATCGGATATTTAAACTTACCTGATTCTTGAGATTCCATAGCTAAATATTAAAAAAACACATTTTTTCGCACTCAAAAATATACTATTGCCGAAAGGGAATACCGTGATCTTTCGATTAAGCTTAAATTCAATACCGGAAAACCTTGGAAGACTTACTCCTAAAAAGTTACTCCTAAAACTAAAGTAACTCCTAAAACTAAAGTAACTCCTAAAGTTACTTCTAAAATTAACGATATTTGATAGTTCTATTGAATTAACAAAATGTTGTAGAATCTATTGTTTTGTGTGAATTGTAAACTACTGCTGTAGTTTTCTAAGTGTTTATATGTTTTATTAAAATATATTTCATAATTTCAATTTAATGTATTGTATAATATATAATAGATGTAAGATGGAAAATAAACACCAACGCTTATACACTGCCGAAGAAGCGCTTGCTACATACGTCGATGCTAAATTAAGTTGCAATGTTTTACGGGAAAATGCAACTGAAACTGGTCCCTTTTTATACTCATCTTTTTAGATGCTAACAAAGGCTAAAAAGGAATGTTTAATAGCGCAAAGTGCTATCGTTGTGAATGAAAATAGTGCTTGCATTAATGTTCAAGACATTGTATGTCTTACAACTATACGATTATTAACAGTGCAAGAACATGTTATCGCTCAAAACATACCTGATAACAGCACGTTAACATTAATTTGTAAGTGGGGCGGTGATGGCAGTTCTGATCACCGTAACTATAAACAATAATTTCAGGAACAGGGTACAACTGATGATTATTGATTTGTAATTTCATTTGTGCCTATTCAGTTACATTTAACTAATAATCCAAAACAAGTTTTGTGGCAAAATAAATATCCGTCTTCTACCCGACTTTGCCGCCCAATTAAATTTTTGTTTGCTTAAGAAACTGAAGAGTTGTCAGTTTCCGAATTTAATAATGTTCGTGATCAAATTATAAAACTGCACGATATTGAGCATTCAATTAACTCGAAAAAGATTAAAGTTAAATTTGAATTTGTTTTAACTATGATCGATGGTATAATTGCCAATTACTTAACATCTCACAGATATACACAATCTTGTTACATTTGTGGCGCCAAACCCAGGCGCGGATTCAGAGGGGCGTTTAGGGGGTTCAAACACCCCTCCCCCGAAATTCTAAAAAAACCTGTATTTAAATGTGATGTACTGATGTTTATTATGTGGGCTAAGGGTACCAAAAAGAAAAACATTGATTTTTATAATTTACTTTAAATATTCACACCCCTATGCTGTAAACGTTAGTAGCTGATTCTACACGTATTGCTAAAACACTGAGTTCTGTTACAGTTTTTGTTTGTTTTTTGCGATATCGCGCCTGTAGCTGTAAACAGTCATACATACAACCGCAACCTGAAATCACAAAAACACCACATTTTTCGGATCAAATATATGCAAACACACCACAGTTTTAATATAAAAAACCAACAGTTTCGATAGTATCGGAAGTGTAGACATAAAATTCCTTTTTATACAGTAATGGAGAAAAATTCTGGTTCTTGTTGTTTTTATTCCTTTTTATGTTGGTTAAAATTAATCGTGATAAAAAGAGGTCAAAAGAGGCGGAGGGGGCGTGGTCAAAATTAAGTATGCCACGACCATATAAAGGATTCAAGTGTGCCGAATTTGAGCTAAATCCGTTGAGCCGTTTAGATTTGTTTTCGGGTCAAATAAACAAATTACTTTTATTATTATAATTATCTCCACCCCAGCGTCACCTTGGGGCATTTAACACAACAAAATAATCCTGAGCACCACAAAATCATATGGAGTGAATATGGAGTGAAAGGTGGATAGCTTCAGTGGTTCAGCCGTGATGCTCTTACATACAAACGCATCAACGTTTTTATATATTAGATAATACGAATTTATTCTGATATTTAATAAATAGTTTTATAACACAACGACCATGCGCAGTCTCTGCATCTGTAAACCGTTAAGTACGGTACACATAATCGCTCATGAATGTCAGTTGAGAGAGAATCTGAGCTTGAGTCATAGTATGTACACTTGACTGTTGAATTGTAAAGCTGGATTCACTGATCACCTTCAGCATGTTTTTCAAGTTTTTTTATATGGAGTTTATGCGCTCTATTTTTTTCCACACTCAATGAGAGAGTAACAAAAACTTGCTGCATCTCTTGAACTTGATTAACTTTATTTTAATTTTCTTGCTGAATGTTTTTGAGCGGAACTGCCAGAATGAGGTTTGTCAAGTTGAAATAGGCATATTTTATTTCTCATGTCTTTATAATAAAGGAACATTGCATCTGGCAATGCTGAATGACAATGAAAAAAACCACAAACTTGCAGAATGTTTTACATGTCAGTGAATCAAAATTGCCACATTCTCTTGTTGAGAGCAATAGAGCTTGCGCAAAAAACATGCTGAAGGTGATCAGTGAATCCAGCTTAATTCTTGACTGAACGCTCACAAAAATTTTTGTGAGCACGTCCGTCACGGGTTAGCTCTTGCTCGTGGTTTGACAATGTGTACTAAAATTTTTTCAATTCAACATTCATTCAAAATTCTAATTGTGTCCACATCGCTCGTGATTCGGTTTTTAAAAAATGGACGCCAGAAAAGGCGTTTTTGGAAGATTTTATTGAATATTTACTGCACGATATTCGCAAACGAATGAAATTAGAGCCTGAACAGAATCAAAAATCGTTGCGGCCTCCGATCTTTGTTGTTGGAAAATACATGCAAAATGTAGAAAAAAACGCAGCTCTTTTTCCGCAACGATAAATCGCACAATTAGAATCTATTCTATTTCTTCTCTTGCGACCGACGATTCTCTCTCTGAGTGCCATTTGTGTTGCCATATTTTTGCTAAGAATTGGCTGTGTTTCATGAAATTTGCTTAGTTTTGTTTTATCTTCTGACATTTCTTGTTTGTGTGTGTTGTATTCACACAATTGAAGAGACCAATACATTGAAATGAAATAGAAAAAATAAATAAAAAAATACTAAATAAAAGCAACTTTGAATCATTAATCGCAAACGCATCATTCTGGACACATTCTCTGCGTTCGACGACCAGAGAGGAACGTTGGTCGCAACGATTTTTGATTCTGTTCAGGCTCTTAAATGAAGACGGCATGAATGATAATCTGGTCATGCAGCAGAATGAGAGAGAAATTTAACGAACTTAAGTGAAGCTCATGAGCAACTATGGGCAGAGAGCGCTCTTAGAGCGTTGAGACAAGTGAAGATCGATTAAACGGTTTGGCGTTGTTGAACGTGCATCGTGACGTGGAAGTAACGTGCGAAAATGTAATCGACATTGTGTTGAAAAAGGCAAGAAAAATTAATATCATTTTATAATCTAAAACATGTAAAATTTGATTTACTGATTACTTATTTAATAAATATACTATGTGTATACTATATATATAACGTAGATAAATATTTTTGAAACGGCCCCCCCCCCCCGAAATATTTTCCTGGAACCGCCCCTGGCCAAACCTAGTGAAATTAACTCTTCACACAACATCAAAGAACCTTGATCCGAAATTTATTCCTATGGCTTGTCGACTCTGCATGCCTGGATCAAATCACTTGAATGCTTTTTGCATATTGCATACCGACTAGATGTAAAGAAATGGGCAGTAAGACCATCTAGCGATAAGTTAGTAGTAGAAAGACGGAAGAAAATTATTCTATCACGCTTCAAATATGAAATGGGTCTCATAATTGATAAACCCAAGCCAGGTTTTGGAACTTCAAACGATGGCTATATTGCTCGGACATTTTTTCGAAATCACGAAAAAAGTGCTGTAATAACTGGTTTAGATGAGGAACTAATAAAAAACTTTTATATTGTACTCATCTGTTTATCATCTGGCTTCGAGAAAAACTTAACAACTTTTGAAATCTTACTTCAAGAAACTAAAAAAAAATATTTAGATTTGTATAGCTGGTACTGCGTGACTGTTAGTGTATACAAAATTCTTTGCCATGCTACAGAGGTAATAAAACAATGTATTGTTCCGATAGGTCAACTATCTGAAGAAGCTCAAGAAGCCCAAAATAAAGACTGCAGAAGATTTCGAATGTCAAATACACGAAAATCTTCAAGAATTAATTCAAATACAGATTTCCTGAATATGTTGTTGACTACTTCTGACCCTTTAATTAATTCTTTCCGCGAACCACCTTTAAAAAATACTAGAAAAATATCGCCAGAAGTTTTAAGGTTCCTTATTGCTCCTGAAATTACAAGAAACAGACAACAAGAATCACAGGAATTCACAGAAAACGAAGAAGATTCAAATTCTGATATCAGTACATGTTCCGAACCGAATAGTGATTATTACGACTAGTAATTGCAGCAATATGTAATTTAAAGAAATAATTGAAATTTATAACGTTTAATAAAAAACCACAAATAAAAATGTTCGTTTTTTTAAGTGTAGTGTAAGAAAAGGGTACGGGTAAGTAAGAAATAGTACTAACTCTGTTAAGTTAACATATATTTGACGTCTACTTTTGAATTCGATTCGATTATAGCTTACTTAGTTTCTTAGATATAGCGAAAAATGTGTTTAAGTTGTATCGGAGCTACCACGCCCACTTATCTGATTGCGCCTTAGTTTTGAGGATTGTTTAGAAATTACATAACTGACGTCTACTATTGATTTCAATATTGTAACTTATTTCGTTTCTAAGATATAGCGTAAAATGGTTTTACTTTGTTTGGGAGCTGCCACGCCCACTTATCTAAAGTTTCTTAAATACTTTTTTTTGTTCTTTCCTATACCTTAAGCATCTAAAACTATTAAAAAAATCAACAAAATAATTTTCTCCGTCTAACTTGTATGAAACGCAACAATGTGCGACGCACAGTACTTTGAGCCCATACAAAAATGATATAAGGAGGATATGAGGAATCCTCCTAAGGAATATAAGGAATAAGGATACAAGGATATAAGGAATATAAGGAGTCGTTCGATTCTTATGAAATTTTACATAGCAGTTAATATGTGCTCACTGATTTCAGAAATGAAATCAGTTTAAACATAAGTCTATTACTTTTTACTAAAAATGAGGTTTAAATATCCAAATTAATGGATAATCTCCATTTTAAATTAAATAAAAAAAAAAATTATTAAAACATTAAATTCAGAAATTATTTATTTTTGTCTTAGATTAAGGATTTAACTTTTTAATATTGAAAACCGATTCGAAATATTGTTTTTAGTTTCAGAGATACAAATAAATATATCCATGCATATTTACGTACCAAAATGTTACACAGCTTGTTTAAAAAAGGTTGTTTTTGTAAGGAGATATTTATATAACGGAGATAGTTATATTTTCATTTTATTTTTCAATATTTTAATAACACTTTTCGTTTTTTTGTTTTGTTTTCGCTAAAGAATATACAGTAAACACAACAGATTAGCATAAGTAATCATAAGAAATTAATAGTCATTATTTATTTTCAACCTATATTTGAAAAGCAGCATTTAAACAAACTATTACAAAAAATTTTTTCATATTCTAATAATTATTACAAAAATATAAATCAAACTGCACATGAAAATCACTGCTTAATGTACCTCTTAAGAGACAAACGCTTCGTCAATAAGTGGAAAATATGATTTTCAGACCATTTTTCAAAATGCGATAACTCCTGTAGCTGAACAAAACTCATAATGCGAAATAGTTATCAAATTTAAGAATCTGAAAGACTAATACACATATAATAATGTGTTTGAAAATTAAAGAGATGTTTTTTGTTGTTGTTGTTTTTTTTTAATTTGCTGTCAAAATTTGCAAAAATATTTAAAATGTTTGTTCTTTTGGAGATTTTTTTTTTTCAGCTAAATTTGAGACATATTACAGTCATTTATACAATATTTTGCTTGAAATATAATAAAAACTTAAAAGAATTGGGCTAAAATTGCATTAACAGCATGATGAGCAAAATAGAAATTTCCATTAATTAGAGGAAAATATGATTTTTAGACCATTTTTCGAAGTTAAAATACCCCCACGTCCGAACCGAAGTATATTCAAAGTCTTAAGCAGTAAAAAAAAAGTTTATTTGTAGAGACATTTTCGTCATAGTTTTAACAGAAAATATTCGCTAATGAGGTCACTTTGTATGGGAGGTGGGTGTGGTTTTCAATTGATTTTGTTGAATTTCAGACACAGAGTACATGTTATATATCAAAGTTCACATGCAAACTTTCAAGTCAATATATTTAGTTTTGTGGAATTCTAAGAGATTTTACCGTTTCGATAAAGTCACTTTGTATTGGAGGTAGGCGTGGTTTTAGTCCGATTTGGCTCATTTTCGAACTTGACCTTTATTTTTTAGATAAAAGCTTAAATATCAAATTTCGTGGCGATAGCTTGAAAATTACGGCTGTAATCGTGATCACAGGCAGACAGACAGACAGACAGACGGACATGGCTAAATTGACTCGGGTGGTGATTCTGATCAAGAATATATATACTTTTCTATACCTACCACGCCTCCTTATGGGCGATACAAACTGAGTGACAAAATAAATAACCCCGTTTACGTTTTTTAAACGTAGGGGTATAAAAACTTTTTAACAAAAAAAAAAAAAAACCGACTTCAAAATTACTACAAAGTAAAAAATAATTTCAAATAACTTTTCACATTAATTTCTTGGTCAAATTTTAAAAGTTATTTATATGTATTATAATACAGTACACGTCCAATATAACGAATACCCGATTGAACAAATGTCCAATATAACGAACGGCAAAATCTCTTCATTGACTATTCTATATAACGAATTCAAATTTTTTGTTTCCATTCGATTTAACGAATGACATCAATACGAGTTGAAACTATTTTCATTGATCAGCTGTTGCTGTAATCTCATCTTCTACCATTCTGCGTAACCAGATTGTCTTTGTTTTTGTCTTGGTACCGTTATAGATTCCTATGAATCAACATTTACGTTTATTGGACTGCAAAAAAGGAATGAGGGGTGCGTGCTTAGGTCAGTTGTCATTTTTCATTCGTGTTTAAAGTTCTATATAAAAAAATATTTAGCAATAGCAAGTACACACGAAAAAATTGTACATCAATAGTATGAAAATGTTAATCATAGTTATGAATTTCTGCACCCATGTTCACTTGCATTGCTGTGATGAATGGCATTCATAAATTGTAAACATCATATTGAAGATCAGAATCATAATAGGTATGTATGAATTCATGGAAATTATTCGTTATATTAAGGATTTAAATCATAATATTAACGTATTCATTCATAAAATCGTAGGAAACTATTCATAATATTGACGAACAAAATGTTCATATTGAAGATTTCTTTCATATATGTATCTGAAGAAAGCTATTCATAAAATTGATGAAGTAAATGTTCATATTTATGATTTTTTTCATACATCTGAAGTACTTTATCTTCAGATGTATGAATATTTTTCATTCTTTTTACTGAAACTTCTAATTAGAGGTAATAACAAAATTATTATTTTTTTCTTATTTTTATACAAATTTATTTTATTAATTTACAAAAGAAATACATAAATACGATATACGTAAACATCAGAGGACAAAATATGAAAAGTAATTTATTTTCATTAATTATATATCCTATTAAAGGACAAACTCAAATACAATTATACAGTTGAAAGTCAAATAGAAAAGTTCAAAATTAAGTTTTAAAGGGTACTTAAAATTAAATACAAAAAAGATTTTAAAACAAATATCAATAGCTCTTATCATATTGTGCATATTTCGAATTTTCAAAAACGAATTCCGTCAAAAAAAAAACAAACATTTTTTGAATGTTAGTAAAGCTTCCTATTAAGAGAAGACAGGGCTGTATTGGTTTCCGCTGAGTGCTTAGATGGCAAATTGTATCTTCCATTTCAAGATGTGAATGTAGTTTCATGCCGTAGTTATTAAAAACGCTTGCTGAGAATCTGATACAGTATAGCGTCGCATACTTTTGTTGCCAGTTTCCTCACCTTTAACAGGCTTATTAGACGTTAACAAACTGTGTAGATACCAAAATATAATAATATCTCTAGAGTCTAAAAAAAAAACAAATATGAAAACATTAGTGGTTTAAAGAGATTAATAATTTTTCACATACTTTCAGCACTAGTAAAATTCTGAAGAACATCGTTACGCGACAAATTGTTTTTATTGTTAAGACACAATATTATTGAAAGCACAGTTTCTGCAACGGCGCTAACGAAACTTTCCATTTAACGATGAGGCTCTACACTTCTATGTTTGTTTAAAACTTTCCGATTAAAAGAAGAAAAATTATTGAATTTTTGATAGCAATTCCTGCACTTGCACAAAAATTCACAAAAAGTTGTACACTTGTGGTCTCTCTTTAAATGATTAAAAAAAATATTAGAATTATTAAACTTTTCCACACACTTAAAACACTTGAACATTTTTGATGCACACTGATCGCTAAATGAAATTGAACTGTGAATTAAAAAATTAAGCTGCAGCAAGTGTTGCGTAGGAACAAAATTAAAAGTACCATTTTACTACTTTTTGACTTTTTGGTAAGCTCATAGCCTAAAATTACCAATTAAGCAAATTTGTTTCATGTTTTTATGCCCCACGTATACTGCGTAAGGGATATATTAATTTTGTCCATCCGTTTGTCGATTCAGCAATGTCCGTCTGTCGAAGTCGAAGAAGTACAATGATACCTGTGCCCTTAAGTGTGCCCTCAAAATTAAGCAAGTTTTAAAAAAAAAACACGCAAAATTACCTTTTTTCATTACTTTTTTTCCACTTTCCTCTGGATCTAAACCGTTTTGAATTCTGGAGGTTCAGTGAATGTAAATACCAAACATACAACGCATACACAAAACCTTCTCAACATCAGATTTTTATTTAAAATATATTTTAATGAATTTGTTTACCTTTCCAATCGAAAAATTAGCTGACTTTTGCTCAAAAAGGTCCGATGAGATCCGTTAAATTCCGGAATTTTCTTGAAAGTTTACAATCCTCCTGTTTTCCGTATCTATTTATTCTTTGGGTGGAAGATAGATTCAGAAAACAGAATGAGCACTGCTTTGAAATTTACTCATCATGTCTCTTTATTTTATTGAAGAAAGAATATATCCATTCTTTTATTATTGACTAATACTTGCAATAGGAAATTACATTTTATAATCCACAGTTTGCGATCGTATCGACTTTGGTATAGGTATGATGGATCGCTACTCCATAATTTTATATAAAAGTACTTTTACACTATAAAACAGCAACCCGTTTTTACCAAATGCAACATTGATCGTTCATGACCATGAATAATATATTTTAGATTCCGCCATACACGTGTACGCCATTTTTTTTTGTGACGTCAGCTGAGAAAAAGAAGAGAATGTTAAACTGACTAAAAAAAGTCGTAGTAAAGATTTTTTTATAGGGAGACTACATTCGAAATCCTTCTCATTTTCTCATGCAATCTGGGTTTTTAAAATTAAATGAACATTTATTAAAACAGAACACTGGTCCAGAAAAAAATATAAAAATTTTGTAATACTAACTTTGATATAAATTGCTTATATCACAGGGGTGCTAGCTACCGTGTTTACCCCTTTGCACAAAAAGCAGCCACGTTGCTCGATTAGTTTTGATAGTAGTTTGGCAGTTGTTTCATTTTCATTTCGTCGGCTTTTCGTTTGTTGCTTCGGGTTTTGCTTTTTTTATTATTATTTTTTGAATGTGTTCGTAACAAGTATCACGTGACTCTCCCACATGACGTAGGCTGCGCAGAAGATTTTCGTTTCTGCGCATTGGTCCACGACGAGAATGACAGACAGCAAGTTAAGAAGAAAGGCAATTGCGCAAAAATTATTTTTTTTTGTTGCATTTTCTTTATGTGCCTTACTTTTGTTGATCATAAAAATGCGCGAAATCAACACACAGAACGAGAATAACTTTGCATCAAAATAACAACAAATACAACTAAGGGCCATATTGCTTTTGTTTCGATATCTTTAACGAATGAATATTTCTAGTAACTCCAGTACTTTGATATACTAAAGTTCTGAGAAATATCAACTGGTTAAAGATAACTAGACGTTAAGAATTTGGCCCTTAATATATGAAGGGAAGTACTGAGAATGGATAAAATTCTCGACACAAAATATGTATTGCGTACATTATACGTTTATATGCCTGCAATTCCTCCGTTTTAAAGAACGCCAATTCATTACATTGATGAACGTAATTTTTCACGATTATCTCTGTTCATGAAATTGACGAAAATATTCATAATAATGAACACATTTTTCAGCAATATTATGAATTGATATTCAATATTATAAATCAGGGTCTAACAACTCCAATTCATCACATTGAAGAATTTTTTTTTTTCTGTGATAAGCGAAAGAGTTTTAAACTGAGAATCTGTGGCTGAAATGACACCCAAAATATCCCACACAAATGCTGTGGAACACCTCAGGGCTTCTTTCTGTACAATGGGCTTCAGAAAATATTGTAAACTGCACTAAAATCAATATTTCACAAGAGCTTCAAGAGGAAAAACACGACTTCAAAGCTTTTATGTTCATAACGCAATTAATATATTGATGATAATAAAACAAACTATAAAAAATGAAAATGATAAGATTTCCAATTTTATAATACATATAAGTAACTTTTAAAATTTGACTAAGAAATTAATGGTAAAAGTTATTTAAAATTATTTTTTACTTTGTAGTGATTTTGAAGTCGTTTTTTTTTTGTTAAAAAGTTTTTATTTCTTCCTTTTTATAGAATATGAAAACTTTTTTGTAATATTATTCTTGAGGAAAATTGTTGTGATTGAAAATTGAAACACTTTGTTCTTGGGTATTTTCCATTTCTGTCTCTTTAGAATTTTTTAAAGTGCCACGCCCTTTCTCTAATCCCGCCCACTTTATCTACCGTACTTTATTATGATTCTACTTAGCCATGTGCCAAATTTCAGTTCCCAAGCATTAATATTAACCGTAATATAGTACTTTCCTTAAAGTGACCCTATGTACAATCCAGCCCACTTTTGTAATGATTCTACCTACCCACATACGTACATACCAAATATTAGTACCCTAGTGTCAATATTAACTGAGATATAGTATTTTTATAATATTGCCACACCCCTTTGTCAAATAACGCCCACTTAATTGACCGTAATTTGTAATAATACTGCCTACCCAAGTATTTTTACTGTAAATTTCAGTACCCTAGTGTCAATATTAACTTTAGCACAGTGTTTTTCTAATATTGACACGCCCCTTTGTCGAATATTGCCCACTTTTTTAAAAAAGGACCTCCGCGTTCTTGGTATCTATCTGTTGACAAAAAATTACGGAAATCGGGCAAGTTATCGATGTACATATGTACATTTAAAAAAAAAAAAAAAAAAAAAAAGCGGACAAACCAACGAACTTGAGAACCTCCTCCTTTTTGAAGTCGGTTAAAAACGGTACCAATTTTGTTAGGTTCTGTTACAACAAGAATCTTGATTTATTCCTATGGGACAAAGTACTGTGCGACGTTTTGTTTTTATTGTATATAGATTAATTATTTAACATAAAATTAACAAACCACATCCATAATTTAATTAAACAAGTACTTAAATAAATTTTAAATATTTATGTATTCGATTTATGCAAATGCGTTATTAGTTAATAAATGACCCCGTTTTTGGATATATTAAAAAAGCTTTTGGATAAATTTAATATTTTTTTCTCTTGGTGTAGCGCCGACTTCAAATCTTTTATATTCATAAAGAAATTGATAAATATAGATAATAAAACAAATTAAAAAAATTAAAATAAATGAAATTTCCAATATAATAAAATATATAAATAAATTATCAAATTTGACCAAAAAACAAATATAGAAAAAGTAATTTATAATTATTTTTTACTTTGTATTAATTTTGAAGCAGGATTTTTTTGTTTTTTTTTTTTTTTGTTAACAATTTCTTATTTTTTCCTTTTTAGAGATGATAAATTTTCAAAAAAGTGTATAAACTAATTAAACAAAATTAAGGATTGTTGACGAAAATTTTTTAGTTATTTCTCAGTAGATTTTTTGAGCCGGAAGGTAACATCTCCTATCAGAGAAAGTAAGTTTTTTTTTTTGGGTAAGTAAGTAAGGTTAAGTAATAATGACATGCCTGTGACATGAGATACTGTGTTCTTATAATAGTGGCAAGCCCTTTGTTAATAATTCTATCCTTTCTTGTAACGAATTTTATTACTCTAGTGTCAATATTATTCGAGATACAGTGTTTTTTTTTTTGTTATATTTTGCCCAGTTTCTTAACCGTTATTTTTAATAATTTTTACTACCCCGGTACTAAATTTCAGTACCCTAGTGTCAATATTAACCGAGTTAGAGGGTTTTTCTAGTATTTCCAAGCCTTTTTATCAAATACTGCCCACTTTTTAGATGGGTACATCCATGTTCATGGTCTCTATCTAAATAAAAAAAATAAATAACTGGCCATTTCAGCCCTTGACCTTATGATCAATTGTGTTGTGGTGTTATTAAGTTTGTACACAATTGACCGAGAACCGGACCTACATGTTTAACGCCGACTCCGAACGGCGATGAACAGAATGTTCTTGTTCTCAAGAAGCTTTACATGGCATTTTGATTACTCTCTGAGGTTTGCCATTGTCTGCAGAGAGGTGGCGGCCGTACAGAAAAATTTTTTTAATTCAAATCATTTTCTGTCGCTGCTGGGGTTCGAACCTGGGTCTCCAGGTTCGTTGACATAGTGGCCACGCACTTTAACCAACTACGCCACGGACGCCACGGTGAATAAAAAAAGGGTCGAAGTGGTATGCCTCTTTCGATCCAAAAATTCAAATATTTAAATGCGAGACTGACTACTTCTTTTAGATTGACTGTTCCGGAAAATTTATTTAATACTCTTGTGGATGTAAACTTTTGGCCCCGTAATACAATTGTTCATGAATTTGAATTAAAAAACAAACCGCGTATTGCAAATGTTGTGCACTTGCCTCGTCCTTCTAATAGTCCTCAGTACCATACAAAAGACGATTAAAAAATCACAAGTCTAAATTAGAGCTTGTGTATCAAAACGTTAGAGGTCTCAATTCTAAACTTTCCGATATTTTCATGAACAGTTTTGATTTTGAATATAACTTTATAGTTTTTACTGAAACTTGGCTTCGCTCTAACGTTTTAAACTCTGAAATAATGTGCAATAAGTACCAAATTTTTCGTAAAGATCGCTATGATAAGATCGGTGGTGGCGTTCTGATAGCTGTCCATAATTCGCTTGCTTCGGAGGAATTAACAATTCCTGGTACCAACGACCTGGAGTTTATTTGTGTTACAGCTAAAGTAAATAATAATACGATTTTTCTTACTTGCTCTTACATTCCACCTAAAAGTGATTTAACAATTTACTTAAACCATATTAGTGCCATCGAAACAGTCCATAATATGCTTAAAAATATGGATACTATCATTGCATGAGGTGATTTCAACTTACCTTCTGTATCCTGGAGTATTTCCGATGATTCCGCATTTCTTACTCCTATTTCTGCCTCTGATTGGATAAATGATTTCTTAGATAAGTTGTCCGATCTGTGTCTTCAGCAGGTTAATAATATTCTTAATAAAAATTATAGATCTCTTGACCTTGTATTTGTAGATAGATGCACTTCCGTAAATCTCCGTCGTTCGAACCCAGTTTCCTTACCTGAAGACGATTATCATCCAACTCTTGAAATAACACTATTACTTGCCAACATAAATGAAAATAAATTAGCTCCAGATACGCGAAATAATAAAATTTTTAACTTTAAAAAAACAGGCTATGTTAAACTTAATGCTCTTCTTGCGCGGATTGACTGGTCCCCAATTTTAAATAATAGGTCTTCGTACTCTTTTTATGATGTCGAATCTTCAGTACAGTTTCTTAATGATACGTTGCAAAAATGTTTCTCATTATCTGTGCCAAAAAAAAAAAGTAATTTCAAACCGTTAAACCCTCCTTGGTTAACTAATGAACTTAAGTCTTTAAAAAATTCCAAAAATCGCTTATTTACAAAATATAAAAAGTCAGGCTCTAATTTAGACTTCTCTTGCTATTCCTCTTGTCGTTACAGATATCAACTATTAAATAAACAATGCTACTCTGCCTATATAGCCCAAATAAAAATTCAATTTAAAGATAATCCGAAACTTTTCTACACTTTTGTCAACTCAAAACGAAAAACCTCCAGCTTCCCACCTCTTATGAAATTTAATCATGATGAAGCATCTTGCGACATCGATGTTTCCAACATGTTTGCAAACTTCTTTAAAACAACCTACTCCGATATACCATTGAGCATGAGTCTTGAATATCCTTACCTACCACCAGTGTACTCTTTTGACACCCCCGTAATAGATTCTAATATAGTTATGCATTACCTTCGACAAGTTAAATCTTCTTTTACGACTGGTCCTGACGAAAACCCGAGCTGCATTTTAAAACATTGTTCTATTAGTTTGTGTTCTCCCCTATCAAAAATTTTTAACACATCTTTGCACAGTGGTCATTTTCCCTATATATGGAGAAAATCTTATATAATACTTCTTCATAAATCCGGCTCAAAAATTGATGTTTCCAATTACCGAGGTATCGCAAAACTAAGCGCAATTCCTAAGTTATTTGAGAAAATTATAACTGATTAAATAACCCACGTTATATCTTCCTCCATTTCCACCTCTCAACATGGTTTCTTAAAGGGAAAATCTACGTCAACTAACCTCTTGGAGTTTACTTCGCGTGTCATCAAAGGTTTTACTTTAGGACGATAGACTGACGTTATTTATACAGACTTTAGCAAAGCTTTCGATTGTGTCAATCATTATCTTCTTCTGAAAAAGCTTCATCTAATTGGGTTTCCCGTCAAACTATTACACTGGATTAACTCGTACTTGTCGAATCGTTCTCAAAAAGTTTTATATAAGAATTCTATGTCAAAAAATATTTTGGTCACATCTGGTGTTCCGCAGGGAAGTCATCTTGGTCCGGTTTTATTTTTACTGTTTATAAATGACCTTCCTTCTGTAATAAAACACTCTAACGTCTTAATGTACGCCGATGACGTGAAACTTTACCTAACTTACAAATCGCCTGAAGATAAACAACTCTTACAATCGGATTTAAACAGTCTAGTTGAGTGGTGTAATTTTAACCTTTTAAAATTAAACTTAAAAAAATGTAAGCAAATGAAATTCTCACGTCGAATTGCTAATAGTATAAATTACACTATAAATAATACTAACTTAGGAATTGTACACAGTTTTCTTGATTTAGGTGTAATTATGGATCCTAAATTTCGTTTCAATCTTCAAGTTAATTTGGTGGTAAATAAGGCTAGAGGTGTCCTTGGTTTTATTAAAAGATGGGCTAAAGAATTCAACGATCCTTTCACTACTAAAATTCTTTATACCTCTCTTGTTAGACCAATTCTTGAATATGCACCCGTAATATGGAACCCTCAATACAATGTCCACATCGATGCATTAGAATCGGTTCAAAAACAATTCTTACTTTTTGCTTTACATTATCGTTGGAACCCCAATATTATTCTTCCCCCTTATGAAACACGCCTCAAAATTATTTCCCTGCCTTCCTTAAGAAGCAGAAGAATTATGCTCAATGTCTCTTTTTTATACAAATTACTCAGTGGTGATATAGACTCACAATACCTCCTTTCTTCATTAAACTTCAACATCCCCAGGAGCGGAGCCAGACATTTCCAGCTTTTTAAGTTGAGTCAGTGCACTTCTAATTATGCCCTTCACGACCCTTTGCGATGTATGTGTAGTGATTTCAATGGCGACTTGAACTTGATAAATTTTTCTGACTCGGTGGATGTCTTAAAACGCAAAATGATATTACATTTGAATACTTAACGCATTCCTTGTGATAACAAATATAACTCGCGATAATTGTGTAGATTTACGATTTGACAAATAAGCATCATCGAATATGATAGATACTTTAAGTTTTCGTTTTATTCAGTTTCGTTGCTTTATTTTTTCATGAAATTATTTTAGATCTTTAGTTCTTCCTTAGTTGACCATGTACACCGTGTCTCTCGGCTTGGTGTGTCAGAGTTTATCTCTTTTCCATACAAGTTTTTACCTGCGTTGGCCCAAATGCATATCCAAATAATAAGTTTAGCTCGGTGTTCCCTTATTTTAGTGACCCGAATATATAAATATATTGTGCCTGCACAATATATACTTGTATAACTGTGCTATGTTTGGTATTGGTTTGGTGTTTGAGAGTTGCATCTCTTTTTCAGGATCTTGGGTTGGACAGTGGCCCCAAGCCGAACGACAACAATTATAAATGCGGTTATATATGGTCTAATAAATAACTTTGGATGTTGTCTTGTATTGCTTCGTATTATGAAGAATGTGGTTTTATTCGATGATGTTTATGAAGTTTACATAAGCACAAAAATTCTCAAATTTTATTTAATTTAAATTTCCGCTGAAAGGCCAAGCAATTGTGCTTAGTGGAGGCTATTATTTGCCAACAGGTTGTAAGTTTTAGCACGTAGGTGCATTCTATCAGTCCGGCTGATCCGGGAACTCCTTAGAATGTAAATCGTGCATGCGTATGGCGCGGGTCATACGTATCTATGAAGATTTCTTACCTCCGGGCGAATCCAAAAAAAAAAATGTTTGTACACAGTTGATCGAGAACTGGACCTACTGGTTCTATGCCGACACCGAACGGCTAATGTGCATTTTCTCAAGAAGCTTTACATGTCATTATTTTCTCTCTGAGGTTTGCCATTGTCAACAGAGAGGTGACGGCGATCAGAAAAATTAATTTTTTTTTTGGATTCGCCCGGAGGTAAGAAATCTTCATAATTTCAATGAAATTTCAATTGAAAAAATTTTCTGTGTCTAGTGGAGGATTCGAACCTCGGACCTCGTGGTTCGAATAACCCTTACTGTGGTAATGTTGACACGTCAAAATTAAAATGTATATAAATACTTTTTCACAAAACAAAATTTCTTTGATGTTGTTTAAATACCCGAATAAGAAGGTTTCATACGAGTTTTTTGTAATTTTTTAAAAATAATGCACAAAAAAATTTTAATTGCAGATTAACAGGTTTGTCACTGCGCTAACTCAAAGAGGGAAGGAATTATGACTTTCAAAGTGCATTGCGGGTAAACGGTACAATATTTTGCAACAATTCTGTCACCTTGTGATGCAACATATATTTTATGTTGTTATGTTGTATGTTATTTTACAATTTACATATTTGCAACAATTTTATCTCCTTTTATCTTGTACCAAACATCACTAGTTCCTTAAAATTTATTTTTAATTAATCTCCACTTTTGGCATCATTTAGCCCATTGAGTTGCATGTCAAAAATCATATTTCGAAAACAATGCATCTGTTTGGCAGTTGACAGTTTTTCGCCTAGAATTAAAATTTTTGAATTGAGTCATTTATACATACTTTGTGAGTCTGCTGTGAGATAAATTTTAAAAAGAAATGAATCATGTTTGATAGTTTCAGAAATTTCTGAATAATTATAATTTCAATATGACCTCAATTATTTAAATCCAGTCTTTATTTCAAAAGTTATTCAACATTAAACATTACGTTTTTAGTGATATTAAATTTAATGTAATTGAAAAATCGGAAATTATTTTCCAATTTAGAGAGTAAATAGCTCCAAAAACCATATTTTGTTTTTTTTTTTAAGTTTTGATATGTTATTTATCAACTTATTTGTTATAGAGGTGCGATTTTGCGTTGTTTTATTTTTACGTAATTTTTCGTAAAAAAAAAGAAGTAATCTATATAAATAAAAATCAAATGTCGTTCGTTAGTAATTGTATCAGTTGAGAACGGCTGGACCGATTTGGATAATGTTTTTTTTAAATGTTCGTAATAGTCCAACTAAGGTTTTTACGGAAATAAAACTTTACCACGCCCACTTTTACGCCCTCTTTTTTGATTTATCTAAAATCGGAAAACGGCTACACCGATTTGGCTAATTTATTTTTTAAACGCCATCTTTCTTGACCCTACTTGAACAACAGAGGGCGCTGTAGTACAAATTTTTTGCAAAACCACCTAAAACTCCCAAACCACCCATGCGATGAGAATGAATTGGTACATACGGGTTTTCAGATACGATGAGTTTTTCAGCACTATCATCTTTGATCCACTTTGGACACCAGATGGTGCTGTAGTACAAATTTTTACAAAATCGCATATTTTTAGTAGTTTTCTTAGGTTACATATGTAAATATTTTCAAAATATAAAATACTTCTTAAATTAAGTAAAATTAATAAAATTTCCGTTATTTTGACATCAAAAACATGAACATATCTTGAAAACTATGAAAAATTTTATTACAACCATATATATAATGCAACATCGTTGCTCATAAATGAGAAAAAAACAATCAGAAATTTAATTTTGTGACTTTCGATTCAAATATCTCCGCTGCTTTTTTATACATTTTGTTAAATTTTTTTTTTTACTTAAAACTTCATCACAGTACTATGAAAACCTTATTGCAAGAATATCGTTAGTTGAGTAAATATATTTTATATGTATATTTTTTTCTAAAAAGGTCTGAAATATTGGAGTTTTCCTCAAAACAAGGCTAAAAAATTGTTTTTGTTGTAAAAATATTTAAATTCAAATTCGCAAGTTTTCAACTCCATTTAAAAATTACAACATTTATAGGCAAAAATTAAAAACCATTTTTGTGATTAAAAAAACAAAGCCTTAATTTTTTCGACCAACATTTTTTTCCAATATTGTGTTTTTATATTTTTGCAAAAATATACAAGCTAAAAAATTTATTTATTAGAAAAAATTATCTTAGTATCTCTTATCAATCAGAAGTTATAGCCAATAATATTTATCCAACATATATATACAAAAAGCAAAACGCTGTCTGTGTGATGGTTGGAAACTTCAAAATTACTGAAATGGAACTACTTCAAAATAGAGCTGAAATTTTGGCAGTATATTTTTTTGAAGTACGAGATGGCTTAAATTTCTGTCACACCCTTTTTTAACGCCCACAAATCAATAAAAACATTTTTATTGGCTACATTTTGGTAATTTAGTTTGTATGCTCACTGTCAACAACTGTACTAAAACTGGGTAATGTCCATCTACTAGAATACTGGGATGGGCATTATATAAGGGTGTGGCTCCTCCCATATAATTTGTATTATCGAATAGCTTTGAAAGTAAAAGTAGCAGTACTTATATACAAACTCAAAATGGAGTTACTATTTGGTGATCTCCTGCTACTGGGAAAATAACGGTCAGTGGAAAATGATAGTGGTGTCAAACTGAGTTTAAGAAAAGTTTTGAAAACACCTATTATGTTCCCATATAGTTGCAGGGTGCAGCAACGCGCGCCGGGAAAAAGCTAGTGTTTATATAGAAATAAGAATTTTTTAAAATTTTTAATTGCTTGGGTGCCAAACATGTCACGTGGAAAGATGTGTTCCGTAAGCGTAGAATCATCGGAAGGAGTTGAGATAATTACATGAAACTTGGTTCACATGTTCATATGCACCTAAATTCCTGAACAAATGATAATTTTCTCAAAACAGTTCACGAACACGCCCACCTCCCATACAACCCACAACAGTGTAAATACTATAAAATAACTTATAATTGTGGTACATATATAAGATTTGGTATGTGTGAAAATTGCATTGAAACTGCGAAATATGCAAAAAATAGGCGTAGTCCGCCCACAAATACGACCACTTCTAATACAACCCTCAATGTTTAAAGCTATTAAAAGTGTATGTAGTAAATGAGTTAGAGAGAGAACATTTTAAATGAGAGTATATATGATCAAATCAAGTTTTGTACCAAAAAATCTGATCACTTAAAACATGCGTAAAATTGGATAATTCCAAGTTGGTCTAACTTACTTATTTATCCGTACTTATTTATCCAAAATAGAGCCCCATTAAATGTTAATATTACAAACTTATTGAATGCACACCATTTTAAAAAAAAATTGTACTGCATAGTCTTAAGACGCGAATTATTTTTGATATCAGTCTTTCAGATGTGGTTTTTTGAAAATTTGGTTTAAATTGTGGTAGCACAAAAGGAAGTTAGCATATTTTGTAAGGAATCTTTATTTGGAAAAACGCCTTTTTTGTAAAATGTTAAAGTGAAAATGTTTCAAAAACGTGGGTTATATGGGGGGTATCCCAAACAATGTATCAGTTCAGGCTATTTTAAGCAAAGACTTAGTTGGGATAAAATAAAGTTCTCTGTGTTATTTTATTGAAGTTAAGTGATTATGATAAAAGTACTTGGGTCTAAGAATTGAAGTTTTATGAGGGGCACCCCAAAAACTGGTCTGAACCAGCCCATTTTTAGTAAAGACTATTGCTATAATACTGAAAATATTTGCGTGTGATTTTTTTTTTTTTTTTTTTTTTTGGATTCGCCCGGAAGTAGGAAATCTTCATAGATACGTATGACCCGCGTCATACACATGCACGATTTATATTCTAAGAAGTTCCCGGATCAGCCGGACTGAATAGAATGCACCTACGTGCTAAAACCTACCACCTGTTGGCAAATAAAAGCCTCCACTAAACACAATTGCTTGGCCTTTCAGCGGAAATTAAAATTAGATAAAGAAACATTTAAAATTTAAGAATTTTTGTGCTTATGTAAACATAATAAGCATCATCGAATAAAAACACATTCTTCATAACACGAAGCAATACAAGACAACATCCAAAGTTATTTATTAGACCATATAATTATAATAAAATAAAATATGTATTTTTAAAGATACGAGATATTTAAAAATCGGGTTATATGGAGGGTACCCCGAATAAAAGTCTGATTATAGCCATTTTTGGTACGAATATTTTAGACCAAATATGAAATTTTTTTAAAAAATATTGAAGGAGTCCAAAGATACATCGATTTTTAACTTTGTCTTAAATGGGAGGTAAGCATGGTCATTCTCCGATTTGGCCAATATTTGGAAAATTTCTTAATCTATGTAAGAAAGTCGTCCACACCAAATTTCGTTGCTCTGCGGCAACTGATAATAGTTTTGGCCACAGCTTATATGAAACGGTTACACTGTGCGGCGCACGTTGGCCAAAATAGAGGCAAAACGCTCGCATTAGGGGTTATTGGAAAGTAACGGGGTTTACATTTTTTGAATTCTTTTTGTAATCTAGACACATTCCTTATGCAGAAAATCACTTTTGACGTGACGAAGTTACGTTATACTGCTCTAGTTTCCAAAAAAGTTGAAAAATGGATTTTTTAAAAATGCATCTGCGTTTCATTGA